>JABSTQ010003683.1:0-274724 GCA_013358835.2 Ixodes persulcatus
GGCAGGAAAACTAGGAATGCCCCCTCCGGCATGGTGCAGCGACGTTACGTGCAAGCCATGTCGCAACTCCAACGCCCTATAGGTGGCGGGGCGGTAGTTCCAAGATGGCGGAAGAGACGGGGATAGATTCTCCAGGATATCCCGTGCGCCTGCTCGCTGACGCTGTTCAGCGCGCTAAAAATGATTGATTTGTCTACAAATGCGAAGCGGTTAGGGAGGGATCATATAACAGGTGACGGAGATGCTGATGCACGTTAAGAAAACGAGCATGCTGTTATTTAAAAGTTGCAGAAACCTCAAAGTGAGAAGCTTTGTGGTTAGCGAGCGCGTTTTAGGCACCGGCCACGTTACTGTTTGTGGCAGAATATTTTTGAGGGTGATGAAGATATGTTTGCGCTTTGCCTGGCCATCAGTGCTCTAAAAAGAGAGCCGCAAACGGTGACCGTCAAGCTTCGGAAGAGCAGCAATACATAGTATTGGTGTCTTCGCGTCACAGCCTCTCAAATCGCTGCTCACCGTCTCGGTTTTAGTGTATTGCAACACGTAATCAAACTGCTCTATGGTTATTGATAAAAAGTTTTACCACCGCTACACCGCCGGCTACCGCGCGGTGTAGCATTACAACCGCAAGCTCGCGCTGCGCCTTTGAAGCACCATTTTCAGTGCGCGCCAGAAGCGTTGCCGTGCTCAACACTCTAAAAACAAAAAAAAAAGACCGCATCTCCACGTGGTAAATGATGTTGTTTGGGGCGAAGCTCTGGTGATGCTGATGATGCTGATTTTATTGTTCATAGGTAGTGCTGATGGTGCTGTTTTTTTTTTTTTTTTTTTTTGCTCATAGGTAGTGCTCAGTTCCGGGTTGCGTTTCGACTTCATTATTACTGCTTTATGGTCGGTGAAATGCAGAGCCAGTGGTTCTTCTAGCGGATCAGCTTGGATCCGCTAGAAGCCGTGGGAACGCATCTCCACCGCTTACGTCAACGGTCCATGTCAGAAAGAGAATGTGTGGTATGGAACGTGGTTATATACGCATTTGAGTATTTGACCGCAGCGCCCTCTCGTCTTTAAACGTTGAGCCAATGCATGCAAAGTTTAACGCGATTATATACGCATTTGACCTCAGCGCCCTCTCCTGTATAGACGTTGAGCGGCTACATGCAACGTTTCATCCATGACAGACAGATGAATGACACATGGCCGAGTGCAATAAAGAAAAAAAAAAGACACATGGCCGAGTGGTTAAGGCGATGGACCAGAATCCATTGGGGTCTCCCCGCAAAGGTTCGAATCCTGTCGACTGCGCAAACATTTTTTCTTCTTTTAAGAAGACAGATGGGATGGCAATCGATGTGAGCACGGATGCAGGACGGATGGACAAGGCTAGACCCTAAGGAGCTTCGCCCCTAAAAAATGTTGTAGTCCTTACACCTCTTGTCACATATACGACACTCCAAAACTTCAGTTCGCCGTGCAGCCCACTGACGTCTAACTGACGGCCCCAACTGTTACGAGAGGCTTGATGACGGCGCAGTATAAGATATTAAACAGCTAAAGTACGCATCAAAGAGTACCGAAAAACAAAACAAAAAACAAAGAGGTTTTGCAGTAGGGCCAAAAAAAACCCAATTACTTTCTTTTTCTTACGATCATTTACACTTACTTAAGCTATTTTAATAAGTAGCACAACTCGGCTATCAAGCCGCTCGTGAAAGTTGGTAGCGCCGGTTGAACGTCAGTGCGCTGTACTTACGTCTAACTGAAGTTCAGGGGTGTCGTATCCTATGCAAAAACTGCCTATTAACATAATCGGCGTGTTTAGGGATTTTATTTATTGCTCTATCAAAAAAAAAAAAAATTAATATACCGTACATTTGTTGTACCGTGTTATTTGCAACATTGCGGTCCCTCTGGCCAAAACTGCGCGTTCTAAGGTCTCGTTATGAACGCGGCTGGCTAACACAGACGCGCTTAAAATGCTTCGAGCATTTCTTTATTTGCTTTGTTATTACCTGAAAGCAAGTACGGGTATTCTGTCTTTTTAAAGTGCTTGAAATAAATGGTCATGTTCCTTGTAACGGCCTTAAAACGCGAACCCATTGCCGATTTGTATTGCTCGACATGCCGTTGCGCGACGAGTTGTCTCCTACTTATGGTAAAGAATAGACTTTTCGTAGACCGTACTATAGAGCCCTACATTATCAGCGGGAGCATTTGCCGCCGTCACGTTGAGCACAGATTGAGCTGGCGGCCATGCACAAGACCAGAAATCCGCAGCGTATGCGATATACGAAAAGTCCCTAATGAAATTAGACCTCCCGGTCCTATGTGCAAGGCTGTTGCAAGGCGGAGCACAAGAATTCCTTTTTTAACGCGCTCACTTTTTTCGTCAAAACGGCTTCACGCATCAAGGCCGACAGTCCCTGCCACCGTTTCCGCGCCGCCGTCGCCGCTGCCGTCCCCGCTCCTCTGGTTCTCCGTTCGTCCGCGGGAGGGTGAGCGGCGCGCTGGAGTTGCGAATAGACCTATTTCACAAGGACGTCGCCATCTTGAAATATCGTCACTTCCAGTATGGGCGAAAACATATTGCTTTGCCGTCGCCACGCCAATAGAAGACATTTAGAATTTAAGCGTAAAGGCCCGTCGTGAACTGGGTGGGTCAGATATTTTAACATGTGCCCCAGTGATAAACGCACAACAAAATGTTCCTACAGCGTGCAATTTGTGTGTCGATGAAACTTCACAGCACGGTGTGGCAGTATCGATGAAACAATCAGTGTCGATGAAACGAGAGTCGTAAAAAGTTGATGAAACGTGTCGATGAAACGACAGGGACCCTTCTTTCCGATGGTTCCATGGAGGCTCTGACAATGAGGACTGCAAAGTGGCCTCCAAGAAGCTCAATATGTTTTTTGCACGAGTCTGTCTTTGCCAAGGTAGACCAGAAAGATGATGGCAGACTCTGAAGAGCTCGTTCGCGGCTACGGCCTGGTATAATGCAGAGATAAACATACATCAGAAATATAATTAGGCGGTTTGAGCTGTTGCTTGATTCAAACATTGTTGATTTTATTGTTATAAAGACAAATCATTCTGCCACTTGCATTCGGAGCAAGATTAGGACATCTGAGTATTTGGTATGTTTTCAATTTTTGATTTAAATAAATATTTCGCATATAAGAAAGCCACAATTCATGAAGCGGGAAGCTGCCCTTGCAATCAATTTTTATTGACATACTTGTAATATTTTACAAATTATTAAACCAATGCTGCGATCCAATATTGTGGACACATTTCCCTTCTAAAGTAAATTGGAAAAGTTGGTGCGTGTTTTTTACCGGTAATACCCCAGGCCGCGACGCGACGCGAGTGGAGGTACACACGTCACGTACCCGGGTTTCGAAGCATAAACATACGACTGACAGGGCCTCTAGCTGAGAGCAAGCAGAATGTTCGGAAGCATTTGAGAGAACCAAATCTGCTTCCCTCAAATTCTCTGGTATTTTTTCCAAAAGAAGACATCAGCTTTTTAACGTCCAAAACAATATCAATGAAATGTTTGTAACATACGCATCACTGGCTTTATCATTTGTATGCCACATTTATGTAACAGCTCATTATTGCGAACGAGGGTGCACCCGCGGGTACTATCGCGGTCATAGATTACCGTGCAGCTGATTGCGACGCGGAAACTTGACAAGGACGCCACGTTTCACAGATGAATACGCACTGCTTCGAAGGCGTCATTTCAGTAGACAGACTATTTATTAACACCAGCAAAGATACGGTCAAAATCGGGTGAAGACACTTACTGTGTTCGCGGTTCACTTATGCTCCTCCCACACAGCCCACTACACTTATAAAGAAGAGTTTGGTGACCGCTGCATTTTAACGTCGCTCCACGGAAACCACTGCGAAGAAAAGCCGATGCCGTCACGATGTTGAGGCGCAACCTGAGGCAGAGAAGCAGACGGCGTTCGACGTATGTACGATGCTAGGCCTTACTCCGGCTTCCAAATTTCGATGGCAATGCTATCGCTGGATTCTCACGCTGTCGCGCAGAACCTATTGCGAATAAAAGTGGACGCGGTTACGACTTAGCGACGTATGCCCGGGTAAGTGAAAAACCGCATTAAAAAACAGAATAATTGCTGCAAGACACTGGAGTCGTAGAAAATCTGCCCGGCAGCCATGTTGAAAATATTCATTTGCCAGAAAAAGATTGGTTCGGGCAGGTCGTGACGTCACGGAAACAACGGGGCGCTATTGGTGGCGGAGGAATACAAGATTCCCTTTGAGGGGCATTTGCCGCTACCTTCTTGACTTGTCCTTTGCGCTCCCTAACTTGACCTTTGCGCTCCCTAATCCCTTTGCATTGCTTCACACGTCCTCGATGGTGCACTAGCTAATGAAGAATGCATTGCTGAAAGACTAAAAAATAAACTAATTATTAATGAAATGAATGCATAAAACATCAAATCCCACTCCTTCTGCATTTGATTCTTGCCTCAAATAGAATAGACCTTTTGGCAACAGGTATTGCTATGTTTGTGTATTTAGCACATACAATCTTGCCCAGAGCAACTAGCATGCACTCGCTGAACTGTCCTTTTTACCTAACAGCAAGTTTTTTTTTGTAAACAGTGAATACCAGTGGCACTCATGTGCATACTGTATCTGCACTCCTGTCTAGGTGGCAGTCAGAAATGCTGAACTTTTGATCTGAGAATATTGGAACACCACACACTTGTCCTGTTGGCAAGTACAGAAATTATAATAGAGATCTTGTGACTTACACAGGTGTCCGTGTCGGGGATCTTCTTGTCCGTTGCCTCGGGACACTCATCTGGGTCTGGTATAGGAGTGTAAGCTCTCATGAGGAGCTCTGCAATTTAAAAGGCTTGGCTTAAAAATTAAGCATTCAAAATATTTCATCAGTGTGATTGCCCAACATGCTCGAGATAAATCAACACAGATATGTCTGTGACAAATGAGGTTTGAACTCAATATATGCTCACGCTACTGCCCAAAATGTTTTTAGTTATAATCCCAGGTCCCGCCCTTTTCAATTTTGACAGGCAAACTCCTCGGACTAGCAGTCATACAGCAACAACAATATTGTCCCTCTACAACAGTGAAGCATTTCCAATGTACAATCTAGGCTAACCTCCCATAGTGCTGGATCTACAGGCTGCGGCTGTAAGCACGAACATGTGGGGCACGCCTTACAAAATTTGAATTACAAACATACATACGAGAAATTCGGCTCGTGAATGTATTTTTGCCATAAGTTTTATGTTTATTTTTTTTTTCAGAGCTCATTTCTGAGGTGGTGAAATCATAAAAATAAAGCAAAATCAGAGGCTGTGTATTTTTTATGTCCTATACCAGCCTGTTTGTCATCTGCATACTGGTTTATCAGCTCGCTCCCAGGTGGCTTGCTGAGCAAAAATGCTAAAATGTAATAGCAGAGGCTGGCAATGAGCAAAACAATGGCAACAATTGATACTTTTAACTAAATATATTCACAATGACCACCTGGTAGCAAGTTCACCAACCAGTGTGCAGACGACGAACATCTGGTATGCAACATAGGAAATGCACGGCTGCCTTTTTTGCTCCATTTTTAATATTTTACCACCTCCAAGTTGAGCTCTAAAAAAATGGACATAAAGCATCTCGCAAAATTATGTTCGTGTGCCCAATTTTAAGCATGTATGTTTGTAATTTTGAATTTTGCAAGGCGTGCCAAATTTGTTAGTCTTTACTGGCGACCCTGTATGTACAACCACCTTGTTTTTTCCCGTAACTTTAGTTTGACTAATGAGCACTAGAGATTTTAGCATAGGGCCTACAAAAAGCAGAATGTTGCATGAAAGAAATCTTGCCTCTAGGTGTCTCTGGCGACAATCCCCCACTTGTCTCGGGTGCCACCACTAGATTTTCCTGTTCCAAGGCCATTTGTGGCTTTTTTGAGCTGAAAGGAAGTATGAGCATGTTACACTCGCAAAAGAAAATAAAATTTATTTATAGACAAATAATATAATATGCATCGTACGATCTGGGGTGGATCTGGTGCTTGAGGAAGCTTAGTAAGTTCCACAGCGTCCAGCTTGGCATGCCGGATGTCGTCCCGGCCTGCCCCGCTTCGGCCTGTGCAGTTCCTGGCCTCACGACCATACATGCCTCGTATGGCCTGCCATGCACGTTTGCATTCGTCTGCACTGCGCCCTGCAGTCAAAAAACCAAATATTTACAAATTAAGGCATTTACCTTTTGAAGAAACATTCTAGCCTATAACGAAAGGAAAGAACACTTGTCTTAGTCCGAGTCACCATGGTACAAGTCATAAAAATCTTACTAATTTTCTTCCCATATGATTTCACTGGGTCGGTTATTCATTTTCCATATTTTTGTGGCGGAGGTTTGGCTGTTGCTTGATGATGTGGGGACCGCATAAATCTTTCAACATGCACTAAGTCTGGCTCAGAGGCAATAAATTATGTTTAGAATGCACTCAGTGTTTAACATTTGTAAGCTGGCTGAAGGGCTTTAAATAGGGTGACCCAAGTCACCAGGCTCGATCTAAAATTAACCGTAAAAATCAACGCCTGCATGTAGTAATCTAAACTTTTCGTCAAAAGTGTATTTCACAGGTCGGTTTTTTCTTGTAAAATTAGAAAGCGTAGCTATCTTTCTGTAAAAAATAGGGCCAAGAAACTTGCCAGGGTCAACGGCGGGCGGCGACGCAGACCAAGTCGAATAGCGGGGCGGGTTTGGCGCTCGCTCGTATTGATAGATGGCGCTACCTCCTTAATGAGACTGCTCGCGACCACCATGGTTTATTAAAATGAACATAACCTTTTTGTAATGTACCTTAGGTTAAGAAATGAGTAGTGACAATAAAAGCAAAACATAAAAAAAGAGAAACGTTTGCATAACGACGGCGCTTTTGCTGCCAACAGATTTCGTCTGCGTGTCGTCTGCTTTCTTTCACTGGTCGGGTACATCTTCGGACGCTGCTCTCGACGCCATCTATCAATATGCGTGCTAAACACACCCCACAACTCGGCTTGGTCGTTTGCATCGCCGCCTGTCGTTGAGCCTGGCACGTTTCTGGGCCCTATTTTTTACAGAAAGATAGCTACGCTTTCTAATTTTACAAGAAAAAACCGACCTGTGAAATACACCTTTGACGAAAAGATTAGATTGCTACGTGCAGGCGTCATTTTTACGGTTCACTTTAGATCGAGCCTGGTGACTTGGGATACCCTATATACTCGCATAAGTCTTTCATAGCCTCTTCAAGGTACCGGACATTCATTGGGTGCTTCAGCTCGAACAATGCCCACACTTGTGTCCCAAGAAAACAAATGCCCGTCAGTTTTTCATCGATGCAGGTATTCTCTACACACAACCTTTCGTTGCATGCTACAGCATGGCACACATTTAACAACAAAAGTTTAGCAGCTTGCTGCAACGGGCAAGTTGCCTTGAAACAGACTCCCAATACTATTAAGGCCCGTTCACACTCTTGCGACCTCTTAAACCTGGGTTCCTTAAAACTTCTTAAACCAGAGGACACACTGGCATTGTGGCGCCATCTATGCGGTGACCCTGGAACTGCATTTCACAAGAGCGAAGGTTTTGCGGGATTTCCGAGGTCAAATGTGCGTAATACCCATAGAAAGGCTCGTTTATAACATTGACAAAAGTTTTTCGAGCCAAGAAAGAAAGGATAATGCGCGAGAGAAATAAAAAAATATGCCGGGCCGCCGAGTTTCCAATGCTATCCAGTAGATGGCGCCAGTGTGTCCTCTGGTTTAAGAAGTTTTAAGCAACCCAGGTTTAAGAGGTCGCAAGCTAGAAGCGCGAGACCAGCGCTTTTTGCGTTTCTCCCCAGCTTGCGCGCTCGAGCAAAGCCTGAACGCACGGAACTTTAGCGCTCGCGCTTCCAGCTTTGCCTTCGCTCGCACATAAGGTGAAACGAAGTATAGACCTTTTTCGCATAACCTCAAACCAGTCAGTAACTGACGTACCCTCGACCTGGTGCATTTTTGGATTGCCCGCTGACACAGGGTATGCCACCGCCAAGGGTATGGGCGAAAAGGCTTAAAAACGGACGTCGTGCATGAGTAAGTTCCGAGTGCTCCTTTTTACCGTGCTGCAATTTCCGAAAATCTACGGTTGTCTGGCTACCACTGCGTGGTCGTCGGATGGATAAATAATTATAAAAAGCATAAGAACAATAGCAGAAAGTGTGTCATGAGCACAAGAAGCTGCAGCGCGAGTGTGGCTGCAATGTTATCGAGCTTCGCATTTTCCCCAAGAATCCTTATTTATGAAGTCAGTCGATTGCGAGCTTGAATCGCGAGAGATTCGTATCAGACTCAACGTCACGTTTAAGCTCACGATCACTTCGTCTACGACAAGAGGACCGATTTTATTTCCCGGTGCAGGTGGTCCAATTAGGTTATCACTGCGAGCCCCATGGTATGTGAAAGGTATGAAAAAGTCTACATGCCACCACTCAATATGGAGCTATCAAATGCCGAGAGCTTACCTGCATAGACTACATTAAACTACTCATATATACTTCGCTGTGGAAACTCAATCAAAACACCCCACCGTCTTCGTCCTCGTTCTCTCGAGGAGGCAAGGTGATGGCCTGCGAGTAGCCAGCTGGATTCAACTGGGCAAGCTCCAACCAAGTTATTGCAGCCCACCATAGCCAAGTCAAGCCAAGTTCCCCCCATACCCACACCGTTGCCTACACAGATAGCTGTGCTGCCAGAACTAGCCGGTATTTCTTTTTCTAAGCCGCTAGACGGCGTCGTCGGCGCCGCAATTCACAAGATGGCAGCGCCGTTAAAGAAAAGGTCTATACCAGGATAGTGTTTTCTTTATGCTAGCGCGTGTTAAAACTTCTCGGTCAGTGCAGGTATCAATTCGACAGCGATTCAACAATGACGTGACAATTCACTTGACAACGCACTCGATCGCTAGTTCGTAATTGGCTCCAGTTTTAAAGTATGCCCTTACATTGCGTGCGTACGATAGAATTCGGCGATCGACGATAGGATTCGGCTACCAAAATCTCTGGCTCCGAGCGCCTAGCTGATCTAGCTTTCAATAAGCTCTGCCGCTGGAGCAGCGGGAGCATTTGTGCCCAGCTTTCAGATCAGACCGTGAGATTGAGAGACGGGGGAAAGTGTCTGACTGGAGTGATTCCTGCGAGTCTGAGCAATTAGCTGATCTAGCTTTATATAAGAGCTGTGCCGCTCGAGCAGCGGGAGCACCTGTGCCCAGTTTTCGGTACAGACCGTGAAAGTCAAGGATGGAGGATCGCAGCGAGCGTCACCGACCGCGACCATCTGTGTCAACAGTACGTAGCTGCCCGTGCGCCTCGAATATAGACACATGCAGAGGTGCCGTAGTGCTAATACACTGTTTTCACACGTTGAAGAAGTGGTGCACATTAACTAGCTTGCTGAGCTCTGGTCGCCTATTCACAGTAAAAATCTGGAATACGCTCGCGCGGCGATCCAGCTGCCGTGCACGCTATATGGATCTCACGCAAACAAACGTTAAGAAACGAATACTTACCTAAGAGGTTGCCGATGGTTTTCCAGGAATTCTCCCGCTTTATCTTGTCGCGATAATCGTGTCGGGATGTATCCCATATCCAAGGAAATTGCTCTACTTTTTCAATAAGTGCTACCTCAAAACAAGAACTAAAGTCGTCGGCCATCTTCGAGGGAACGGGAGTCGGGACAGACGGGATGAAGAAAAAAGTAGGAGGAGCCACATTCCTTTTTTTTTTTTTTGTGTGTCGGCTCCCGATTGGTTCGTCGGAGGGCCGCTTGCAACTCCTTACGACCACGTACGACCGACTAAGCGCAGTAGCGCAGAACTCGGCGTCCTCGGTTGCCATGGCAACCAAGTGGTTTAAGAGGTTTTAAGAAGTTTTAGTGCACTCGGTCGAAGTCGGTCGCAAGAGTGTGAACGGGCCGTCACCCATTCTTGTTTTGTCTCCCCTCTTTTTTTTTTTTTTTTTTTTTTACTATTTGCAGGTTGAAATGTTTTATTATTTTTTCGTCGTCTAAACCGGATATGCCCACCAGGTGGCTGGGGAGGAGAGTAAGCGAAAAAGGTCTATAGCACCAACTCGACCGAACTTACGCCTCCTTGCTTTTCGAGCTACGCGACGCAGTAGACTCTAGAAATTCCTGCGCGCCTACTTACCCGCAAAGCACTCGCAGAGCCAATCTCTGTGGTCTACGAAATCAGCTCAGCGAATGGTGAGGGGGAACATCTGTTTAGACCTCAAAATTAAGTCTGCACTGTGGCATTACGCAATGCAAGCATGACGCTTTGCACGGCGTTATGCCACATCGCAGACTTCATTTTTAGGTTTTAGGTTTTAGCTCAGTGAATGATGAGGCGGAACATCAGTTTAGACTCTAAACTGATGTTCCGCCTCATCATTCGCTGAGCTGATTTCGTTGATCGCAGAGATTGGCTCCTTGAGTGTTTTGCGGGTAAGTAGACGCGTAGGGATTTCTTAGAGTGTAAAATCAGAGCTGAGTAGGATTACCAAATTCACGCTCGTCACGGGATCACCATTAACGCCCAACTTGGTTCATGCAACGAATGCAAAAAAATAGGGCGTTTAAATTGGGTTGTGTGTATGTTTATACAGCCTAGAACTTAGTCTGCCTCAACGGACGACTTGTCTCCCAGCTGTCGATGAGCAATTTAGCCAGTGCAGTTCAACCACTAGCATGGGGTCTTAACGTGCACCACGCAGATAGGGATACACGACCGCACGCCGGTACGAGGCTCATCCAGATCGAAACGGGAAGGGATGGGGATTGAACCCAGGAACCCTGGGTTCTGCAGTGCGAGCTTTCGCTCCACGTGCTCCGAGCTGGTGTGCGCTAGAGCACTCGGCCACCGGTCCCCCAAAATAAGAGGGCGTTTCGACACAAATACAGGCCGTCCCAAACAAATGTTTTTTTTGTTTTTTTTTTTAAACCGCAAAAATGATTTACACACTGCCGAACGCTCCTTCTCCTCCGAAGTGTAGCGCTAGCGGTCCGAACCAGGTGACGAAGTTTTAGAACTAAGCCTCATCTTATTCAAAACGTGGGACTTCTTTTTTTTTTTTTATATATTTAGTTGGAAAATGGCGGCCGACGGAGCGTTCGAATACATAAAATTGCGCCACTTAGCGAAAATGGGCTAAAACGGGCCTAATTTTCCGACTGAAATTTTCAGAAAATCACATATCTTTTGATTATGATAAATGTTACTTAAACTTCAGCATCTGGTTAGGACCGTTATCTACATTTGGGCGTAAAATAAGCGTTCAGCAATCCGTTTTTTTTTTTTTTTTGCGACAACATATTTTTTTTTTTTTTGGGGGGGGGGGGGGGGGGGACACATTGTAGATGACGAAACGGAGCATGGCCTGAGCTCTCCCGCTAAAATATGCTACAGCACTTTTTTTTTTTTTGTCAACATAAGATGGCTTTTTTTTTTTTTTTTTCCTGTGCCTCTGCTATTACACCTATGTAGGAGGTCGAGGACCTTGTCAAGCTGTACTTTACAGCTTTTTTTCTCGAC
The DNA here is from genome assembly GCA_013358835.2 of Ixodes persulcatus. Lineage (NCBI taxonomy): Eukaryota > Metazoa > Arthropoda > Arachnida > Ixodida > Ixodidae > Ixodes > Ixodes persulcatus. Next base: position 11,626 of record JABSTQ010003683.1, read on the forward strand.
CTCCACCATCAGTGTTGATGGGAAATAAACTTACTTACTTACTTATAAAATGACCGATATGTGATAAGATCCATTGCTCTCGATCGGGCAGGTGGTGCGAGCGCATCCGCAAGCGGCGCTGTGCACTCTAAGAAATGCCTGCGTGTCTACTTACCCGCAAAACGCTCAAAGAGCTAATCTCTGCGATCTACGTAATCAGCTCAGTGAATGATGAGGCGGAACATCCATTGAGTCCTAAAGGTGAAGTCTGCGCTGTTGCATTACGCAATGTAAAGCGTCATGCTTGCATTGGGTAATGCCACAGCGCATACTTAATTTTGAGGTCTAAACAGATGTTCCGCCTCATCATTCGCTGAGCTGATTTGGTAGATAGCAGAGATTGGCTCTTTGAGTGTTTTGTGAGTAAGTAGACGCGTAGATCTTAGAGTGTAACGTCCGCTTATGCGCGTGCCACGTTCGAATGCAAGCATCTGTCAGCATCTATTGGCGACGTGCGCGACCGAAAGCGTCGCTGTGGTCAGTCTTCCACGATTGGCCGAATGCTGACCATGTCGTCAGCAAAGGCTATCTCATCCACACAAATAAGAGCAATGTATGAACTTCAAATTCGCAGGTGTTCGCAGTGTTGGTTTGAGAGCTCAATGATTTTAAGCTTCCACCATGCTAATTACAAACACCATCGTACTTGTTGTTCGCAAGGTAATGACGTCACGAGAGGGAACCATAGGAGGGCGCCACCAAAACATCTCGCCCCTAATAAGGAGTATTCACTGGGCGCCATATTTGTGGGTGATGTCTAGAGCGCATGCTCTGAACGAGCCCACATTGATAGGCTGCTAAGACCTTCAATCTTGAGGGTGCGAAATGCACGTTACAAAAGAACTGTGGAAGCTCGCCATCAGCTCGCGCTTAGCAGTCGTGCACATAGCTATGGCCGCCAGTGAATAAAAAAATAACAAAAAATTATACATGCTCCCGACCTCAGCGTCCCATCAAACATTACTTTCAGCATTATTAGCGGCGAGATGTTTTGGTGGCGCCCATGGTTCCCTCTCGTGACGTCATCACCTTGCGAAGAAGTTCGATGGTGTTTTAAATAGCATGGCGCAACCTTTAAATCATTGCGTTCTCAAACCAACACTGCCAACACCGTCAAAAATGAAGTTCTTTCATTACTCTTATTTCTGTCGATGAGAAATCCTTTGCTGATGTCATAGTCAGCATTCGGCCAATGGTGGAAGGCACAGCGACGCTTTCGATCGCGCACGTTGCCAATAGGGGGTATTCACTGAACGCCATATTTGCCATATTTGAGGGCACTGTTTAGAGCGCATGCTCAGAATGAGCTCACATTAATGGGCTGCTAAGACTGGCAGCCTTGATGGTGTGGAATGCACGTTGCAAAATAACTGTGGAAGCTCGCCATCAGCACCCGCTCAGCAGTTGCGCACACACCTACGACCGCCAGTGAATACTCCCTAATATTTGTATTGCTTTCTTTCATAGCCTCCATGAGCACGTATGTTTCATTTTACGTGATAGCGAAGCCGAAGCTACAAGAATTTTCATGTTCGCCTGAATGATGCTCCCCTGCACGAGCGCGCGTGCTTGGCAGGGACATTGAAAGTTCGGAGCTCGCTCTTGTAGCTTCTGCTACGCTGGAACTTATCATGGGACGGAGTATAAAAAAAATTGTACTGGGGAAGCGCAATAACGCTTATCATAAACTTGAGCCACAAATTTTATATTTGGCTCGCCTGGAGCCCTGCTCAAAGCTCGAGAGCAGAGCTCTGCTTGAGAGTTGCGGAGCGCAAGTTCGTCTGCTTCTTTTGTTGGGGTTGTGGTGATGTCAGAACGTCGAGCTGTGATTGGCTCTGATTGAAGGATAGCGGGTAGACCTCAAGGCAGCTCGCTCTGACGTCTGCTCACTATCCTTCAATTAGAGCCAATCAGAGCTCGGCGTTCTGACATCACCACAACCCCTGCAAAAGAAGCAGACGAACTTGCGCTTCGCATAGAAGGGAAGCCAACCATCGCTGTAAGCTAAACTCTCTGGATAGAATTCACGCTTGGCGTTTCTTACAAGTACCGACAACAACTGTTGACGAACGCGAGAGGCACGTACGAGACCACGAGCAACAGCTGCACCGCAACTTCCTTTCAGGGGCCGCTCCATATAGTCGCTCATTTTACTTCTGCGCCGCCATTTGCTTTCAAGTGTCGCACTAGGAACGGGCTCGTGTATAGGAGGTATTCACTGGCCGCCATATTTGAGGTCACTGTTTAGAGCGCATGCTCACAACGAGCTCGCATTAATAGGCTGCCAAGACCGGCAATCTTGATGGTGCGGGGTGCACGTTGCAAAATAACTGTGGAAGCTCGCCATCAGCACGTGCTCAGCATTAGCGCACACAAATATGGCTGCCAGTGAATACACCCTATTGGCGTATTTGATGATTTTATGCCGCTTGCAAGACAAACAAACACATCAAAGGACATTACTGAAGGCGTGTGACTCTTCTGTGTGACCTAGGGACTCGCGGAGCGCGAGGTTATGTGGCACGTTCTTACTGCTGGAATGGCTGCATAGGTCGTGGCATAGCCTCCTTTATACTCACAAAGCCTGGGAGTTCGACGACGGAGCCATAGAGTGCCCGGTTGCAGATTTGGAGCGCGAGGATCTGGTAGCAGAGAGCATTTCTTGGGGAACCTGGTATTCAGCGCACAGCTTTTGCAGCGTCGAGGACCCGAAACATGGTTTTCAAACCCGACGAGAAACGAAGCAGTAGCGCGAGAAACGCGAGGAGCACGAGCGGACATTCCATCGCTCGGGAGAAGTGTGTTTCCGCGTCTCGCCGCAGCGGGGCGCCCGTTACATGGCTCTCCTGCATATTATATGCATATATATTATAGCATATTATTATATGCATTATATTATAGCATATTATTAGAACTGGTGGAAAAGCATGACTTAGTTTTATGTAATACCAGTCAGAAGTGTGACGGGCACATAACATGGGAAACTGGCAATCTACATTCAACTATAGATTACGTACTTATGTCACACAAAATATATGGTAAGTTACAAGTAATGAAAATAGATGAAGAAGGTTCCAAACGTCTTGGTAGTGATCATAAACGTATTAAGCTGAATTTTGCCAGAGAAGTAAATGCTGAAACTAGACAACATAATTCAAAGCAGACTTTCTGCAGCGACAAAGAGTTGGAAATAGTTGCTGAAAGAATAGAGGAAGCAGTTTCAGGGCAACGGTATACAGATTGGACCTATGAGAGCCTAACTGGACTTTTTGTTCTGGAACTAGACAAAGTTCAGAGTAAACGAAAGGGGAAGCGAAGACATAGACCAAAAAGCTGGTGGGACAAAGAAGTGAAGCAAGCGATACAAAAACGTCGGGAAGCCTCTAGAGAACACAGGCATTCCAAGCGTAGTGGGGAGTCGGAAACGGAAGTAAAAAGAAGATGGGACACTTTTATAACATTTCGCCGAGAGGCATCCAGTTTGATCAATGCGAAAATTCAGAGAAAGGGTGAAGAATGGATGAGTAATGTAAGCAAGAAAGATAGAAACGCAGCCAAGAAGTTTTGGGAGCACTTGAACTCACTCGGTGAAACGACGCAAGCTAGACAGAGGTTCATACTCTCGCATCAGGGAGATCAATTAGAGGGAGATGATGCGATACGATATAGGAGCAGTGATGGAGGAGAAATTTCGGGAACGGGTACATGTGGAAGATAGGAGAACCGAAGGAAGTATCAGTTCAGCTTTTGACATCGCGGATTTCGGACAAAGAGAATGGGAAAAGGCGGAACGAAGAGTCCCTAGTGGCACGTCGACAGGCACAGATGGTATCCCAATCAAGCTGGTGAAGAATTTGGCTCCTAAATCTAAGGCAAAACTAAGGGAGGTAGTGAGCACTATGGTAACAAAAGGAAATATTCCAGATGAATGGAGGCTTAGTAGGATGAGTATGATATATAAGGGAAAGGGAGATAAGTCTGATATTAGGAATTATCGTCCCATAACTGTGACACCAGTTATTTACAGGTTGGTAATGCAGATGATAAAGAACAGACTGGAGGAATGGGTAGATTGCGAGGGCATACTTGGCGAGTTACAGAACGGGTTTCGGAAACAAAGAAGGTTGAAGGACAATATATTTTCTCTAACACAGTGTATAGAAATAGCACAAAAAGAAAACAGACAGCTCTGGCTGGCATTTCTGGATATCAAGGGTGCCTATGACAATGTGAACCAAAACACTCTGTGGGGCATAGTGGAGAGCTTAAACCTAGATGAAGGACTAACAGCAATATTAAGGAACATTTACAAAGATAATAAGGTGATTATAACATGGGAAGGGAAGGCAACGGGGAAAATAGAGATAGGACGAGGCCTTAGGCAGGGGTGCCCGTTATCGCCTTTGCTGTTTATGTTGTATCTGAGAGGATTGGAAGATAGAGAAGAGTGGGCTTGGATTTGACCTTTCGTACAGTAAGCTAGGCCAAAAACTTCAGCAATCCTTACCGGGACTGATGTACGCGGATGATATTGTACCAATGGCTAATAACAGGATAGATTTGCAGGAATTAATGAGCATCTGTGGTAGGGAAGGAGAGGAATTAGGTTTAGAATTCAGTAGTGAAAAATCAGCAGTCATGATTTTTAACAATTATGATGTTGAGAGACTGAAGATACAGAATATTACAGTTGAGAGAGCTAGTAAATACAAGTATCTAGGAGTATGGATATGTGGTGGTGCAGAATATCTCAGTGAGCATGAAAAGTATATAAAAAGTAAGGGCAACAGAAATGCAGCTGTAATGAAAAATAGAGCACTTTGGAATTACAACAGGTATGAGGTGGTGAGAGAGATTTTGAAAGGGGTCATGGTGCCTGGCTTGACTTTTGGAAACGCAGTGCTATGCATGAAATCCGAAGTGCACGCGAGACTAGAAATAAAACAGTGTGGAGTAGGTAGGCTGGCTTTGGGGGCACATTGCAAAACACCAAACCAGGGAGTACAAGGAGACATGGGATGGGCGTCATTTGAGGGCAGGGAAGCTGTGAGCAAGATAGAATTTGAGGATCGGTTGAGGCAAATGGGTGGGGAGCAATGGGCACGAAAGGTTTTCAGCTATTTATACATGAGGAGTATAGACACAAAATGGAGACAGCGCACTAGGAAACTAAGAGGAAAGTTTTTAGGCTATGGTGGGGTTACGGAAGAGCAGGTCTCAGTTAAGAAGAAAGTTAAGGCCACAGAAAGAGATCGGTGGCTAGAGGGAATGCAGACAAAGAAGGCTCTGGAAAGCTATAGATTAAACAAAACAGTAATTGCCAAAGAAAGCATTTATGACAATTCTAGGGGAAGCTCATTGTTGTTTGAGGCAAGGACAGGTGTTTTGCGAACCAGAACATACAGAGCGAAGTACCAGGAAATGGACACAGTGTGCGCTGCTTGTGGAGAGGAGGACGAGACGGCTGAGCACTTGATACTCTACTGTAAAGGGACTTCACCCTATGCATACCGAAGACAACATAGATTTAATAAGGTCATTTGGTTTTAGAGACAGCGAAGGAAAAGTGGATTTCAAGACAGTAGAGATTACCAAGCAAAGATTAAGTGAATGGTGGCAGAAAGCGAGAGAAAACTAGGCATTTTCTTATTAACTGATGGCAAGGGGGATTTATAGCCTCACTTTCTTTTCAGTACAGAGTGAATATAGTTTTCACATTTAAATATTCTAAGCTTAAAGGGTAAGACAAAATGGCTAGGTGGCGTAAGCTACCGCCCGATCCAAAGGGCTCAGCCGTATTCATCCATCCATCCATCCATCCTCTCATCCGTTGTCTGCCGCTCTACCTTTTCCATTTCGGCGGTCGCGTATCGTGGCGATCCGCCAGGCTTTGTCACTATAGAGGAGGCTATGGTCGTGACATTGGCCGCGGTTACTCTAAAATTGAAAGTGAAAGCCCGTCGCGCGGCGGCGAGGCACAGCACGTTGCCATGGCATCACACCGTCACACATGCTTCGCTTCTCATTTATTGTGTAGAAATCTCATACAGACCATTTTCCGGCAAAACGGAAAAACTGTTCTGAGCGGTGTCAAGCAAGGGACTCGAGTCGTGACGCGAGTCGCCGCCTGTGAAAGCTCGTGAAAACAGCAGCAACAATAAATGCTCTGGTTTTGTGCATTTGGTGCTGTTGTCGCCATCTCGATAAACCCATTAAAAAAAATCTTGCGAAAATTGCTCTGTCAAATTTATTTACGCAAATACGCAGTCTTCACATCAGGGTCTTAACAATAAGATAGGAGACGTTACGTACTACCACTCGTTTTGACGCATTTATCTTCTAAGTAATTCTAATTTCAAAATTGCCTCACAATGCGTTCAAAACAGTAAAAATAGTTGTATTTCTGGATCTTATTAAAAGTATCCAGCGCTCTCAGGGGAAAATCCAAGGGTCGTACGACCTTCCTTACATCTTTATAAGGACACTAAAAAAGAATCAATGCTCTGGTGCATTCCTGACACTCAAGTTTGTGTAGCGAAATTGGCCCATTAAGGGACGAGCGGGTGAATCCCCCTTAAAGTGGGGCACGCGTAGTCCACGAGGGAAAGTTGTATACCTTGAACGAGAGTTTGCGGTGCCGACGAAACAATAGACGCAGTCCAGAAATGCAGACGACGAGGCTGCTCGGCGAAAATCGCATCCGAAAAATCTCACTAACGTCCCTGAATGCCCGAACGCAAAGCCGATTAGCGCGACACAGAGGACAACAGGAACAAGTGCACTAGTGTCACGGGACGTACACACAGACGTCTCAAGCCACCAGTCAAGCGTAAAAGAAAAGAAACGAAAAAAAAAAGCACGCTGGTGCTCAAGGGCCACAGGGAAAGTTCTTGTACGACAACCATCCAATCATCGGCGATGAGTAAAACAGACAAGCCACTAAACTTGCCATGATCTCGATGCAGTGCAAGACGAAACGCCATATAACAAAGTATAAACACTAGCCGGACCTTGGCAAGTGTCCGTATTTTTCTGAGCCTCTGACGAAGGTAGAATGTATGCGCGGAAGGACAGTGCACATACTCGTCGCGTCCCGCAAATCAGCGGCGCTGCACACCGGGGAGCACGAGCGGGAAGGACGAGTGAGCCGGGCGAGACAGCAGCGCGACGCGAACGCCGAGAAGCAAATCGAGAAGGATTAAAGGACCAACTGTGCGGATGCAACCCGGATGTAGGCGCACACGAGAATAGGAAGAGGAAGAGCCCCAACTTCATCCTGATCAGGTTTGGAAGGAGACGCGGAAAGCAGATGGCGACCGTAAAGCTAATAAAACTGAATCAACCCCCACAGATATAGAAAAGAAAGCGCAGAAAAGGCGCAGCCCGAAAGAAAACGCGTCAGACGGTATACCGGCGGGGCGGACAGGTGCTGGGGAAACAAAAATTGCGTGCCGCACACCGCTCACTCTAAACGAGGACGTGACGTTTCCGCCGGAACCGTCAAGACGGTTTGCTCATCACAATTCAGATGAGTCGTGATGAGCAAGCAGAGTAAAAGTAATTGTGTTGCATGCATGTTTAGACAGCGCAGTGTTCGTCTGCCTCCTGCGTATCCATTGTAGATGAGATGTTTATCCGGTACAGTACGACTGTTAGCCTGAGGTCTTTAACCGCTTAACCGTTTTGGACAAGCCTAGCTCGCCCACCTAGAGCTGTTCCCAAACCGTTTAGGACGAGTGTAGCTCGTCCGCGCAACCTCGCTCGCCCTTGGCTGTTTTGAACGACTCAAGCTTATTCAGAGCGTAGTTTAGACTCTGCCAAAAAAAGGCAGCACGTTTTTTTTTTTTTTTTTTATTGTAAACGTTTTTAAAAATGGCGACCAGTGGTGTAGACATGTGCGGCTCGCGCCGCGCGTGCAATCAAAAAAAAAAAAAAAAGAAAAGAAAAAAAAAAAGAGAGAAAAGTTTGTAAAGGGGTGTTCGTGCACAACGCACTAGGGATACGCGACCACATGCCGTCAGGATGCCCATTCAGGTCGAAACGGGAAAGGGTGGGAAATGGACCTTGTGCTCAATTACTTACCCAAGCACCAAGGAGCATGCTGCAATTGTAGCTACACGCGCTGCACGTCAGCAATAATAACTGGCCTAAAAAACATAAAAAAACAACAACTTTGAAGCAAGTGACATTTTGGGCCTGCGTTCATCAACACCTATTTTAGATAATTCCTTCGAACTTTTCTGCTTTTTATAGACGTTTTCAAATATGGCCTCTTGTCGCCGGCGTCTTGCTGCTGGTGTGGGTAGATCAGTAGCGTAGCCAGAAAATATTTTCGGGGGGTGTTTCAAGGTGCTGGTGCAATCACTCACACAATAAAACAAATATATATATATATATATATATATATATATATATATATATATATATATATATATTTTAATTAAAAATTCGGGGAGTGTGCAGACACCTGAACACCCCCCCTGGCTACGCGCCTGGGGTAGATCGTCTGATAGTCAAGCATTGCTGAGGCCGTGGGTACGCATCAGCAATGCCTATAACTATGAGAAGATCTACCCACACCAGCAGCAAGATGGCGGCGCCCAGAGGCCGTACTTGGAAAACGTCTTTAGTGACTTGAGAGAATGAGAATGCCAGCGTGTCTCTTTCGGATGCCTCCAGCACTCACTCCTCGCCACCCATGGCGTACATTGACTGCGCATGCACGCTCGTAGCTCATAAGACATCGATATGTGATCGAGGCTACTATTCGCGACTCCAGCGAAATCGACGCCGCGTAGCGGCAGCGCCGAGAAGCTCAGGAGAGGAGGTCGTTTCGACTCTGTCGTCTGCTATCGCTGCTTGGTTCTCGTAGGTAGCATAGAAACAAACATCGTTTCCAGTAATTGTTTTTATGATTCCGCCGTTTCATTCCTACGCACTGACTAGAAGAAGGTTTCTACCGTCAAAAAATTGCTTTGCTTTCAAATGTAACACTGATTTTACGCTGCAGTGCAGGAATTTGTGGTGGTCCGCGTGCTGATCGACGAAAACGACCTCCTTTCGTCCGCCATTTTGCCTGAGCAGCGCGCCCTCTATAGTTCGCTGAAGTCGCGAATAGTCGGTGACAGGTCAAGAACGAAGTGGAAGCTCCTCCCACCCCTTTCCACTTCAGCGGAGGGAACGGTGGAGAGGAGGTCGCCTCCTCTCCAGCGTTCGCTCTACTAATGAGGAAAGGGGTGGGAGGAGCTTCCACTTCGTTCTTGACCTGTCACCGACTATAGGAAGCTCGCGCTGGGGGCGGGAGAGCTGAATCTCCTCCCTTCCGTTCTCATCCTGTCAGCGACTATAGTAAGACGAGCGCGTGGACCTAGTACATATACCTATACGTTCTAACTTCTCAGCAGTCTATTTGCTCGCGGATCCTTGGGTTCCGCAACGCGAATTTTCGCTTCCCGTGCTCCGAGCTGCGGCAGAAGTCATGCACAATGTGCGCGTTGAGCCCTGCTGGCCTCTCTCATCGGCCTCTCTTGAACTCACAAGTCGTAAATTAAACGGACAAGCGAGCCTTTTGGCACAATTACTTGGGAAAAAAAAAAAAAATCTTCGTGGAAGCTTAGTTACACCGTAGAAACCTGGTTCTTAGCAGTCGAATAGCCAGAAGTGCAGTCGTGCGATTCTCGTAAAACACCAAAGCCCAGAAACCCGGGGCAGTGGTGGTATGTGACGAGAAAGCGCAAAGACCTTAGCTCACCAAAACGGGCGCGTGTATACGACACCGAGGGTGTCCGCGGGAGGACGCGAGGAGCAAACACGCGAGGCGTGCGTGACTCAAAAAAACAAAAACAAAAAAACTGACGGGTGTTTGGACAGCATGTCCTTGGAATTCGGAGCAGGCCTGCAGGAAGCTGTTACGCCGCCCTAGATACCACACCCCTCGCGGGGAACCTGTCGACGGGTCGACAAGATCTCCGCGGGGCTGTGATGGCACAGGCATCCCAGAGACGCCGAGTTCAAAATATATTTCTGGGTTTCATAACGCCAATATGGTTAATCTCTGTTACTATATATAAAGCTGCGCGGCTCATCTGGGGAGCGACCTACTTGCGTCGACACATGTAGTCTTTTGTGTTTGGCGCTAACCAGTCACTCAACGAAGCAAATCCAATAGCAGCGCGCCCCGCTTCGCGAAGTCTGCTCGCACAGCCTGCGGGGGCCTTCTTGCACACTATAGTGTCACGAATGTCCAGAACCTCATTAGAAAAGAGGAACAGCGACCGGCCTCGTCTTTAATCCCTCTCTAATCTCGGAGGATGTTTAACGATCGAGAACAAAGTGCCCTCTGCAAGGGTAGCACCAGGAAACGAACACCGGAATCGGGGAGGGTGGACTCTTTCTTCAGCGTTAATATGCAATCTGTTTTCCAGCCAAGCCCTCCCTTCTAAGGCACCCGAAGAAGGGGAAACGACGACGGAAAACCAAGGTATATATTAATGACACGTCCACAATACGAGGACAATATTTTCAATCCTTTCTGCGCAGTTCCGTATAGTAGGTGTTTGGGACACCAGGTATTGAAACGATCGGCGAGGTACGCTTATTATGCGAATAAACCAAACGAAGAAAAAAGATAAATTCGAATGAATCGACTATCATACATTTTCAGTTTGTTTTGTCGCACTGCGTGTGTACTTGGTACCATTCAATACGTCACCGCAATACAGGATCACACTTCCATGGAGAGTCTCGCTTTCTTGGTATCAAACAGGCGCACGCGTGACGTTCTCAAAGCGAGTCACAGTAGTCGGTGTGACATTACACCGGTTAATTAGCGGTACCCGGACGAGCGCGGCGCGGTCTTCAATAAGGCCAGCCGAAGTAATAAAACCCGCGAAGATAACCGGGAACGGCCTTCGTAATTACACGCGCAAGCGGCATCCGTCTTCGTCGCACGCACGCGGGCACGGCGGCCGGCGGTCGTTTATGCTCTGACAAACGTAGGTGATGGCTTTTCGTGTCGGCATGCTCGCTAGCCAGTAACTAACAGCGTAAGCCGAAAAGCCTGACCTATAGAACAATTTCCCGTTGCCGTTCTGCGACTGGACGTTTTGCCTCGTTACAGGCGCGCGTATACGTGTTTCCGGATGCATCCTTTAGACTTGACGGGATATTCAACGCTAACCCCTTATCGCGCCGAGACAGTGAGCTGGCTCCACGCCCCGCAACCAACTCTCCCTTAACAAATGTTGTTCGTGGTTCACGTCGTGAGTAACTATATAGGTAATATAGAAGGCACAGGTCAGGCAGCCGCCTCCCGGTTCGAAGAAGTCAGCCGAACGTCATTCAACCAAACGAAGATCAGTTACAACTGGGAAACCGTGAAGCTTCGCTGCCAGTTGTTGTAGGCGGCGCAAGGAGATAGAATAATAAGTGAGAACCGGAACAGACGGGGAAGTTCACTCAGCATTTAGCTATGCGTCATTGGGCGATCGGTGAAGCAACCAACGAAGTCCAACATGGTACACTAGACGACACAGTTATAAATGAATGCGGGTTAGTAGGCCCCTCGGCTCTGTTTTTCACACAAGTCAACGTCTGGAACCAAACTTCACCTTCTACGTCTAGGCTGTGCGTACGCCCAATTTTACACCCTAATAATTCGGCCAAGCTGTGTCGTGCATTCACTTAACTCCCTTTTCTCTTCGTTCGCCCCTCTCATGCCATCATAATTTTCTATCTTACTTCTCTCTTTCAAGTTATGGAGCCGCCGGCGCCGCTTCTAAGGCTGCCAAATTCATCATAATCATATATCTCTCTCTCTCTCTCTCTCCTTTTCTCTCTCTCATTCTCTCTCACACACACTCAAAGAAAAACAAGATGACTATCACAGTGCCAATTTTGAATGTTTAGAAAAAGTCGTAGTAGCCATTTGATAGTGTCCAGAACGCAATTTCATTGAAGTTCTTTTCGGTATCCGTTCATTGGGTGTAATAAATGTTATGGGTAATGGCGCAGGCAGCTCTGCATAAAATAATGCACGTTTCAGTCTGTTCATTTCGCCCCAAGGTATTGGGCAGCCCAGGAAAATTACTGCTTTTATTGCAATACGACCGTTTAATACAGTATGCCCTAGTTGTGAGACTAATGCGGGTAATTTAATGATTTCGCCATTTCGACCATAACTAAAAAGAGTTTCTAAACCAGCGTCTTAGATTCATTCTAACCTGACGAGATGCGAATCGAAACCCATTGAAGACGCGCAGACGCATACACGATGATGGTCGGCAAAGCGGGGCTACAACCTTCCGCTCCAGGTTGGCCGAGGACCGAGAGACAACTTCCCATTCATGGCTGCCAACTTCACGCTGTCCAAACATACATACAACCAATTTGACTTGGAACACTTGAGCAGCGCCTGAGGCAAGCCGGAAAAGAAAGAGCGCTTCAAGGTACACCGTACATCGAAAAGGAAAAATGACAACCCACGAAGTTTGGCATCCATGCATTCAAAGTGTTGCAATCAAATCCGTGTTACTTGCTAAGGAATACACTCCATTTGGCTGATAGCTTCAGCTGTTTGACGCGAACGAAAATTCGACGTCCAAGCCGTCACAGTTGCATGCAAGATGTCAGCTTCAGTCAAAGTGGAGTTCAATCAGCTCTCGTCAAACTAAAATGCGTTCCCTTTCTCTCTCTTTTTCCTTCTGTCTCTCCCCACAATCTCTCGAAATAAGGAACAACAAATAATAAACGGCAATCGCGTAATAAGACAGCTTTGGTCTTGGATTCAGGTTGCACCGATCCGTTGCATCAATACAGCGCCGCTCCTTCCCACTCAATCTCTGTTAAGCGAAAACACCGCCGAGCAAGCTTCTTTGATACATACATGCACGGTGTATCGAAGATATCTGGACACAAGCCTCACTCGATAAGCAACCCAAAACATAGGGGCCTCTTAGAAGGAAGACGCACACCTTCGAGTTTCGAAAGCGAATGGAGCGAGGATAAGTGCATGCCCTTTATAAATACTTCCGAGATATTAGAGCTGGTTCGCATGTCGCTAATGTTTTGTCGTTGTTGTTTGTCGTCAATGTGAAAACCAGTCAGGTTGGCGAGTGGAGTAGCTCTCTTATCACCTCCAGAGCTTACTTGAAAGAGGCAAACGTCTTCGCACATTTACGGCACGTCCGAAAGCGACTCCAAAACCAAACAACACAACTAAAACGAAAATGGCGTGACAACTTGTCTCTTTGCTTTGCGGAGCTCTGGGTTGCATGGAACAAGCACAGCTTCCCCGGCGAGCGCTTCCTGATACATTAAACATCGTGTACGCGATAGCCATTTGTCAATTTCACTTTTCTCTCCTCCTGGCGCACATAGTTTTCTTGTTCTTTTCACTCGATTGGTGGTTCCTGGTGCCTTCTTTCCGGATTTCAATCGCATAACATCTTTGCGCTGAATTAATTTTTTTTTAATGTTTGCTTTAAACCGAACGTTTTAGGGCACAGTGCGATCCAGTGCTTTAAATGATCGGGAGGCGCAGGGTTGGCGGAAAACGGTTCGATTTTTGTCGTACCTTAGAGCCAGATATGTCTGTTGGCATTGTAAGCGAGAAGGAAAACCTCACTACCTTACACGTACCTAAAAAAAAAAAAAGAAAGAAAAAGGGATAGTACGAGCATTGAACGGTAAGTTGAATTTGCCGGACGTATATAGAAAATATCTGGTTTCACAGATTGAGGATACTGATCGTGGTTGTTATTTCGCAAGGCAGGTTCCCACGAAGTGCTGCAGGCAGTGGCGTCACAAAGAGGGGGGGAGGGGGGGGGGGGGCAGACCGCCCCGGGTGCAACGCTCAGGGGGGTGCATCTGGTTAGTGAAAAGGGGGGGGGGGGGGCGTCGTGGCACCGCCCCGGGTGCCGCTGACACTAGTGACACCACTGGCAGTAGGTTACATTTTATTGTAAGCAGTGATAGAGTGCAGGCGAGCTGGTAATTAATCGACGTTTGAGATTTTGTTGTGTTCGTTCGTTTTTTATCGTTCCCCATCTCAGGGTTTCCAAGATGTACATTTTATATTGAATTAAAACGTGGGATTGGGCTAGTTGGCTCATTGCGATATGGAGGACTTAAAAGTGCTAAAACACGGACGAGCACTGTAAAAAAAGCCCGTGTGTCTACTTTCCCGCACAACACTCGGAGAGTCAATCACCACAACTTACGGAGGCAGCTCAGTGAATGACGATGCCAAAACATGTGTTTCGACCAAAAAAATGCAGTCTGAGTTGTGACATTAAGCAATGCAAGCGTGACGTTTTGCATTGCTTCATGTCACAACTCAGACTGCGTTTTTTGGTCAATACATATGTTTCGGCATCGTCATTCGTTGAGCTGCCTCCGTAACTTGCGGTGATTGGCTCTCCGAGTGTTGTACGAGAAAGTAGTCGCACGCGGTTTTTTCAGGGTGAAGAAGAGACACATACAAGGACGGACTGGCGCTAACTTTCAACTGATTTAATCAAGGAAAACCACCCAGCACACATGCGTGAACACTCTTTTCTATCTTGCCAACCCCCCGTGATAAAAGCAACCCATAAACACAAACAACAAATGGCAATGATTTAAACATTCGCACCAGTTTAACGTGTCTACACAAAACTACCTAGAAAAGAAACTTCCTTGTCATTTAGTAAAATCGAAGACGTGCTGACGCAGTTTTCACCTGAGTACTTTATAAAATACGCTTCAACTATTTCCCTATCAGTCTTGTTGTTTGCTCTTTTAATGAACTCATCCATATTACATTTTATATAGTATTGATTATCTTGATAGCTGGGAGTGGGGGAGCGATTTTCAAGGTATGCATACTCTGTAAGCTTAATCAAACTTTCTGCATTAGACTGTCTCATAAAGACTACACACATGGTGTTCTATTAGATCAGATGTGCGTGACTGTTGTTCAATCCGCGACTCCAGTAGTCAAATGGGCGTCGACCACAGCGGCACCTCTCGTACTCTTCTACACGAACAAAGAGGGCTAACAGAAATTATTTTTGTTTCGTCAGAAGTGGGTACCAAACAAATTTATGTCCTAGCGAGAAAGAGCATTAGCGCCAAACATGCCACAAGCTCAAACGTCGCACCAGCGAAGCTCCTTTCTACTTCCTGGCGGTATAGGCACCCATAAGTCAGTCGCAGATCGTATACATAGTTTTGCCACGGACTTCCTTTCGCATTAAAACGGTACCGTCCAATAAAACTCCGTTGCGGTCTGGTGCAGCTTCAGGCCTGGTTCCAATCAGACACAGAAAGCAAACATGAAAAAAGAAAATCCACAACTGGGGCCCCCTGCTTTGCGTGTGAGCTGTCGGCACAAAAGATCAGCTCAACTCAAGACACTTCCTCGAAGAGTTTTCTCGTGCGTTCAATACAAATACGACTCGTATCTTTAGCATCAATCTACCATGGGCTGCGCTTGCGTGCGAGGCTGCGGCTTATTTCAATACTTACTGATTGCTGCAGTACCTTAACGAACAAAACTAGCGAACGTTTATTGAAAGCGTGAGTTCAGTCCAGGCATTGTTGCCACCGTGTCGTTAGTGCCCGAGAGAAGTGTTACAACTTGTTAAGAAAGGAGTTATAGACAAACGGTCAGCAAAAATTGACTTCACAAGGTACCGCCCTGTGATTTCGAAAAGGCGTACGTGCATTTAGTTAATGTCGTGCGTGCGAAAATAGCGAAGAATGAACTTCGCTTCCTCCAAGCCGCGCCAAGTTTTAGGAATAGAGCTGCATTGCCGGTCATTTGCATCACACGACAGCTTAAAGTCACGCAGGTGCGTCAACTGCGTTGATTGCATCTGCAACGTCAGCGACAGCGAGGGGCCGTGAGAACCTTGCCTCGTCGTCACGTGGCAAACAAGCTACCACACTCTAAAACAAGGTTCTGTGAGTTCCCTTTTCTGCAGAACAAGAGGCAACGAATCACGGCGAAAAATACCACAATCCCAGCGAATGACCAAACTCAAAACACAATTAGACAAAAAAAAAAAAAAAAGCGATGTATCTGAAAAGGAGCATGACGTTTCACCTGCTCATTGTCGTAAGAGAAAGTAAACTTACTAAGTTTTCTATTTTTTATCTTACTTTTTAGGGTGTATATAGTCACTCAGAAGGTGGGAACGGGAGAGAGGAGCTTCAGTTGTCCCGCTTCCAGCGCGAGCTTCCTCCTTCGACAAAACATCGGCGTCTCGTACGCCTCGAGCGCTCGCGCGCGCAGCCAGAACGCAGCAGAAGGCATGTAGCGCGTGCTGAAAGCAGGCCGTTCGAAAGACGCGCCCTGCCGTTCTCACTCTGTCAGTGACAGCTTAAGAAACGCAGGGTGTAGCGAGTTTCGGGAACCTTCTCGTTCCACGGCCAATGAACTTGCTAAATAAATAAATAAAAAATAAAAAAAAACGAACTTTTTACGAAGGAAGAAGCGTGAACACGGTGAGCCCCGCGATGTGAGGAACTATAGGCCGTTCCATTAGGGTCATAGCAGAGAGGGTAATAGAGAGAAAAAATGCCCTCCCCCTCTCACCCGCATGTCGTCTGCTCCGCCGAGTAGGCTGTATCTAGCATCCAGCTGGCGTGCAAACTCAGTTTAAAATCGCGTCAGTTTGGAAATTTTAAGTGCAGATGCGCAGATTTTAGTATGCCAGTTATCGTGTAATGCTATGCTAGATAAAAAGACTAACAGGGTCCCACTACGCTGTTATCTGCGTGCAAATAAAAAAAAAAAAATAGGGAAAACTGTGTCAGATTGGCCGGTCTCTCCGGCGAAAAGTAAATCCGGTTGCTGTACCTTTTTTACTATACAAAGTTCGTACTGGTGTAGGCCTTTAGCGACCATGAGTGGAAGTCTGAAATAATAAATAAAAACGTGCTCTCCTGCCGCAATACACGCAGTAGTTCAGGGTAGTACTGCCGGCTGACTCAACTGCTATTTAAGTAACGGAAAAAAGATATGCTACGAGGGGCGTTCATAAAGTTCGTATTATTGTCAGGAAGGAATAGAGATTCAGCAATAAAACTCGAGTAGGAGTTGAGACTTTTTCTACATGTTCGCCACCAAAAGTTACCCACTTTTTCCAGCGATGCACCACATGCCGGAGGCCATTGTTATAGAACTCCTCGTCTTGAGTGTTCAGGAATCGCTTGACTTGAGCAATCACTTGGTCGCCGTCCTTTAAATGCTTTCCTCTTATTTAAATACACTAGAAGCGTCTGTGTTATTTAACCAAAAGTGTCATAAACTGGGACACGTCCCCCAACAACGCTTCCAGATTGGAATGAATATCCTTGGCATTGCTTCCCTTCAAATGAAAAAAACGGATCACTGCATGTGCTTCGCACCGACGGGCGGTGCCATTTTGTTTCGAATCCCTAGCGACGTTCCGAGCTACTATAGCATGCGATGTTTATACTGTGCGGAAACTAGAGGGACGCGCGCTCATGTTGATGCCTGTTTTGTTCAGTTTCCTTTAATTTTTTGTGCCGATAATACGAACTTTATGAACGCCCCTCGTACTTGATCATTTACCGAAATAGAACAACAGAGAGCCATAGGCTGATTTTGGAGTAGCCATAACTATTCTAAGAACGCGAACCACTTCACAACGGCAGCCACGAGCGAGAGTTCGATGTTCCGTACAGCCCGCCGATACAGCCCAAAGATGGAGAATGGCAACCTCCCGGTTTGTCGCCTGCTAGCGGAGTCGGGCGCGTGTCCTCTCGCTCGTTTTACCCCGCCGAGCCCGCTGAATTTCCCGGATGTATGGAGAGGGCGCTGCTGCCGAACAAAATGGTGCCGCCCAGAGAGCGCTAACTGGAATGGTCTATATATAAGACGGGCCAAACGGCCGTACACGTCGCTTCTGATCGACCAATCGCAGATCGAGAGAAACACGGGCGCGCGTCTTCTCGAGTCGCTAGTGTGCGCCACAGCTACTCCTTGGGTCTCGTGCTTACCCACCTCGACTCCTTGGGTCTTGTCTACTGACCCGCAAAATACTCGAAGATCCAATCTCTGCGATCTACGAAATCAGTTCAGCGAATGATGAGGCGGAACATCTGTTTAGATCTCAAAATTAAGTCTGCGCTGTGGCATTACGCAATGCAAGCATGACGCTTTGCATTGCGTAATGCCACAGCACAGACTTCGTTTTTAAGTCTAAACGGATGTTCCGCCTCATCATTCGCTGAGCAGATTTCGTATATCGCAGAGATTGGCTCTTCGAGTGTTTTGAGGGTCAGTAGACGCGCAGGAATTTCTTAGAGTGTTGCGTAGTAAATGTCGAAACTCCATTAGCAGAAAGTATTGAAAAAAAAAAAAAAGCGAAAGTAAGAAGAAAAAAAGATGCGAGCTTTTATTGTCAGATGTGAAGAAGACAATGAGGTATCGAGTAGTTCTCAATCGCAATTAAAACCGTCATCAGACACAGTCGGTATGCGTGTTTTTTCATGGCCATAGACGAGGACCCGGGTAATATTTAACAGCG
The DNA here is from genome assembly GCA_013358835.2 of Ixodes persulcatus. Classification (NCBI taxonomy): domain Eukaryota; kingdom Metazoa; phylum Arthropoda; class Arachnida; order Ixodida; family Ixodidae; genus Ixodes; species Ixodes persulcatus. Next base: position 30,204 of record JABSTQ010003683.1, read on the forward strand.
AACAAAGTTGTACCGGTTAAGGCCCCTGTATACTGAGTACCGGTGACTCAACGTTGATGTCGCGTCGGTTGCTCAGGACGCAGCCGACAAGCTGCGCCTGAATAAGCACTCTTTGCTTAATCTACACTCTAAAAAAAAAGCCCGTGCGTGTACTTTCCCGCAGCGCACTCGGAGAGCCAATCACCGCAACTTACGGAGACAGCTCAGCGAATGACGATGCCGAGACATATGTTTAGACCGAAAAACGAACTTTGAGTTGTGACATTAAGCAATGCAAAACGTCACGCTTGCATTGCTTAATGTCAGAACTCAGATGCAGGAAAGTAGACGCACGGGCATTTTTTTAGAGCACTCCGTCCATTTCCAGGCGTTCGGAAAGTAACAGCTTTCATTAATGGCAGATTGAATTTTTATATCCTTGATTGCATGAATTTGTACACAACAAAATAAGCGCATCTCGATTAGGTTTAGTAAACTACGACCAAACTTTGTTAACCTAGAAAAGAAATACACTACCCACACAACTACGCATCTATTTTCGATAAAAGCGTTTAACAGACTGCATAGGTGAACAGTCGTTACTTGAATTGGGAGCATAACAATTAGCAAATTAACTGACCTACTCTTACGCCTTTCAACAGAACTTGAAACCTGACATTCCGGTGGCGAAACCTTGCAGGCCTCAAATGTCGAACAGACATATGCGGAGCGCAAGTTCGTCTGCTTCTTTCGCAGGAGTTGCGGTGACGTCAGAAAGAGGCCGAGCTCCGATTGGCTCTGATTGAAGGATAGTGGGCAGACCTCGAGGCAGCTTGCTTTGAGGTATGCCCACTATGCTTCAATAACAGCCAATTAGGGCTCGGCGTCTTTCTGACGTCACCGCAACTCCTGCGCAAGAAGCAGACAACTTGATCCCCTCATTAAGGTAATACAACGACAATCTTCAGCTTTTCAGAAACCTTAGAATACCGCCATCATCTTTAGAATGATGCCACAATTATAATTTTTTTTTTTTTTTCGAGTTCTCAGCAACTCCAAACTTGTGGCATGCCGTGCAAAGTCAAGCTAGTAGTTTATACTCGTCGACCATTGCAAACACTTTTAAAGGGGGACGACGAGTGATGACACGAGCATCTGACGTCGCCACTGACACGTGACCGGCGACGCGGGGCCATCGGCGCGTAAACATTGGCACGTGTCCGGTGGCACGTGACCAGCGGCACACCTGAGACGCCGTGAACGCAATACGCTTGCAGCTCGCGTACACTTATTTATGACTCGCGGTCACTGATCATGCATTCTCCAGTCGGCGCACTGACGTCTCGGAGTATGGGCGGCACCCCTTTTGCGACGCTCGTCGATGATCATTTGCAACTTTCACGGCCTATGGGGGGGCACACTAGTTCCTATCAAAAGAGCGGTCTTCTGGATGGTCGTCGTAAAACCCCAGTACAAGGTTGGGTCTGCGACGCGTAGGTAATTCTAGTCTTTGAAATACGAGCGGATATAAAGCCTTCCCTCATACTTCCACGGGAGGTATGAGCAAGCACCTCCGTTCGGAAGCCGATCATCCGGGAGCTAAAGAGAGCGATCCTTAGACGGTCGTACAATTATCGCTGAAAGTTGCGAATGAAAGGCGTGGCGAATTCCCTCGATGGATTTGGAGCGGTCCAAAAGCGCTCCGTGCTCGCGTCAGTAGAGCGGTAAATGCGCGTAGGCGCCTGCACGCGCAAGGAGATACCAACAAAAAAGCGATCCAAAGCCTTTCCAAATTCTCTAACAGAATGGACCGATCTCACTAAGCGTTTCACACATGCGTGGTGCCGCCATAACCGTAGGAGGCAGGTGCCAGTTCACGAGACAGCTCGTCCCTCTTCGTGTTCCGCTTGCGCAGAACCCGCAGCGGGGTTATCGCCCGTGCAGAAAGACTACAGTTCCCACGATGCATGGCGGCAGAGATGGCAAAATTACTTTTCAAAACTAATTTAATTTCATTACTTATTACTTTCCTTCAGAAATACGCCAATGTAGATAAATTACATTACAAAATTACATTACAAAGACAAAATGTAATTGCATTACATTACAATTACTTTTAAAATAATGAACTTAATTTCAAGATTACTTTCCAATTCCTTCAGGCAGTAATTCTTGGCCGTGACGACGGAAGTATTCACATAATGTAGAGCTTATTAAAATATGACTAAACATACAGCTCACCAGTTTCGCTGATCATTTAACGGTGAAGTTGGTATCGGTTGTAATGGCGGATATGATTCCGTCCTCCTGATTTTTGAGAAGTCGTCCACTTCGATTGGTCGGGCCATGGCAGGTCGTTTTGAAATCGTAACTTTCTGTTGTGAGATGTGCTAAACTTCTGTGGCGTTTGGCGAACGGGATCCGTCGTTCCGGGATTCATTTCGCATAAAGTTGAGGAAATGCCTTAGACTTCTTTCTTCTGACTCGGACACAGTCGTATCGTTTTCTCTCTAGAGCACGGATAGACGCATTCCCGGACATTCCTCTCGAGGAGTATCGTTCCATAACACCAGAAGAGCGCGAATTATCCCGCATTGTTAACCAAACCAGAAGTGAACCGAACCAAAATCTTCGCTGCAATCTTTAAACTGAACCGAAAGTGAACCAGGAAAAAAATAGTACGGAAACCAGTTCAAAACGGTTCAGGATATTTTTTATTTTTATTTTTGTTAATATCACAAAATGAATATTTGAGAATAAAAAATTGGCAGAGCTGTGTCTTTCTGTGTATTGATCATATCGTCATATACAGAATTGCAATCTATGAGAAATTGTGGGTTTTGGTTGTGCTTTTGTGTTGACACTATGATTAATTATGTGTCATGTGGTCATGTGACGTCATGGTGTCAAGACATGCAGTCAAGTAATGTCCATTGTTGCCAGATAGCCCCACAAAAAAAAATCCAAATGGCTGGACAATAATGCCCAAACATAGCCAAAGCCGTAAAATTTTTTAATATATATATATATATATATATATATATATATATATATATATATATATATATATATATATATATATATATATATATACAGGCTGTTTTTTTTTAAGCTTAACAGATTTGTTTAAACAAAGCCGTGAAAGTTACACTTATGCCGCTTGTGGAGGCGAGTTATACGGCCAGGGGGACATATTATAGGGGGCTAATCGTAACAATCAGTCAGCTAATTAATTAAAATTCGTTAATTAACTTTTTAATTAATGAAAATAGGCATATGGTTCCAATTAGAAATTTGCTCAGCGTCATCGAAAACCCCTAAATCAGTCATTTTCAGAAAGACTTTGAGCGCGTGAGAACCGTTGTAGTGCACTAAAGTTACCACTCGTGGAGCAGGTACAAAGCTAGAGGTTGCGATAAGGCGCCCGCGCGATTTTTCCGTCTCTTATCTAGCCCCAGCCTTGTACCTGCTCCACGAGTGGTAACTTTAGTGCACTACTACGCTTCTCACGCGCTCAAAGTCTTTCTGAAAATGACTGATTTAGGGGTTTTCGATGACGCTGAGCAAGTTTCTAATTGGAACCATATGTCTATTTTCATTAATTAAAAAGTTAATGAACGAATTTTAATTGATTAGCCGACTGATCATTACGATTAGCACCCTATAATATGTCTCCCTGGCCGTCTAATTCGCCTCCACAAGCGGCATAAGTGTAACTTTCATGGCTTTTTTTAATCAAATCTGTTAAGCATAAAAAAAACACCCTATATATATATATATATATATATATATATATATATATATATATATAGGCTAAATAGCCAAGACTAAAAACAATGATTTTAAGCCTTTTATTGACATTTTTCCGCATACATACAAAACACTTTACATTATCTTTTTGGACCATCAGATGCCCACACATTTTGTGCACATTAAGACACTTGTGAATTTTTCGGAAAATGCTTTGGAAGGATGAAAATCCGTACAACACTTTGTTTTCAAAAGTAAGTAAAAGGCACAAATACAGCTTTATTGTGAAACCCGAAACTATGATGATACAATAAAAGGAAATAATACAGAAGCAGAATAGTCAGAACACTGGGCGTTTCGAACAAGAACCCCCAATATCTAAGGTCCTTACCAATACGCGGACTTCTCATTTTTACGAACTTCGGTGCCTAAGGATTCTCACAGTGCGCACCAAAGCAGCGTTTGGAGAGTTCAGTCTACGTCCGGGTAGATCCGCGCACCTGTGATAACAGAATAAACACGAAGGAGGGGACGTTCCGTTTGTGTATCGTCCCCTCTTTCGTGTTTAATATTTCCAAATATTTAGTCATCTGTCTGGTTTGTTCCACTGAGCTGTGGGAGACCACTTGAACTCCGCAAGCATTGCGTCTCTGCGCATTGTGAAAACCTAGAATTTTGTACAAGTTTGAAGCCTTTTTTACTTCCTCTCCCTCTCGACTAGCCAGAAGAAAACAATTTTTTTTTTTTCGAAACTGATTGGAAGTTTGAAAATTAACTAGTTGAACTTCCAAGTTCGACGTCGAGCCTGAGGTTCGACAAAAGTTCGCCGCATCCCTAGAAACAGCCCGAAAATAGTCACATAGCCAACCAGAAAATTTAGACGCTTACTCGAAAAAAATAGGCGGCACTGGTAATGTCACGTCGCGCGGTCATGTGACGTCACGTAACTTACTACGTCAAGTCGATTTAAATTGAAAACGTCACTGGATTCATTAGCGTTGTAGACACCGTGACGCCACATGACATCATGACTTCGCATCGCGAGTCACGTGACACCGTGATGTACTCGATTGTCATGAGCCCGAGTCGAGTGCTCGGGTTCATGAGAACCAGCGCCGCGAAACATCGGCTAATGGCGCATGTTCAATCAAAGATGAGAATAGCCTAATTCTAACAATGTCTGAAGCTCAACCCATGCTCTATGCTTTTCCAACCCCAGTGCATGACTATGATAAACACTGACGGTATATAATTAGCGTCATATCATGTGGCCGCTCGTTCTAATTGCGAGTTGAGGAGCTTTTCTCTATTTTATTTTTTATGTGTCTGCCATTGGCGGAGATTAAAACTAATGGATATTTTTGCAAGTTACCAACGTCAGAAATTAGTTTTTACCGGTGCTTACTGAAAACAGAAAAATTGTTGCACGACCGATTTTACATGTTGTACACATCATTGAGGCACCCGGACGTGCTTTCGTGGCTGCTGTACTGCCTCAAAAAATTGTCTCCGAGAATAGAAGCATTTGAAAGTACTAAATGTGACTTATCCGACGTTACATAGAACTAGAAGTGTGTACGGGTGGGAAACCTGAAAAGAGATATTTATAGCAGACAGCCTAACGTTGGCAGCCGCTCCAAGTCTCACAGGAGTGTCGTCCTCAAGTTCTTCCCCAAGCTTAGACCACCTCCGTATTTTGTTTAAACTTCACAATCTTTAAGTGCAAAATAAAAGCAATGGAGAATTGCTAACAAGTGACACAAACATAATTGTCGAACTAACACCCCCAAACAGATCAGAGATCCCCTCAGGAAAAAACGTATTCTATTAAAAAGCAAAAAAAAAAGTAAGAAAAAAAAAAGGGGGGGGGGGGGGAGATTACTTTTAAAAACATACCGTGTTGTAAAGGTTCCTCTGCCCCGCATCTTAGGCACAGACCGGAAAGCGTAGCCCCGGAAAAAACTTTGTTTTCAAAAACACTCTTGCCAGAAAGCCCGTTTTCATAGTGGCAGACGCTTGCACCGTTTTTCACGACGCTGCACTGAGCGCGAACCTTCTGCAGCGTGCATTTTGCACCACCGGATTTCAATTTCTCAGCAAGAAAAAAAAAAACAAAAAAAAAACGCAATGATCACTAGTGATGGGGCGGAACTCCGAAGGCTCGTTTTCGGGCTGTTTCTGAAGATTCCGAAACTTTTTGAACGAAATTTCGGTTGTTTCGAAGGTTCGATAGTTTCGTCGCTATCTAGCCAACATGACGTTGTTCCTTGTGGTTTTGTGGACGTTGCGAGTGTTTAAAGATTTTAAACCTCAATACAGACCGAACTTCAATCATTGTTTTACCAGGTTGCACGCGGTGTGTTGGGGATCTTCATAGATCCTACGATCCCATGCTGAGGCTTGCGGGCGCGTGGACCCATCGAGCGCGTTCTTGATCCGTGCTCGAGGTGACGGCCAAACTGACGGTAGGAGCTCAAAGAGCAAAGCTCTATGGTAAAGCTCTATCGTAGCTTGTGCGTGTCCAAGTGTCAGAGCTCTGGGTGCCGTGTGGCCTCCCGAACATTTCGCTCACGAATCACGGTTGACTGATCACTGACATCATTTCCACTTGGAAACTGCCAGTGGTCTTCAGCGGAGCACTATGTAAAAGGCGCCTAACTGGGATGAACGAGCAATAAACGTCTTTGGTAAGCAATGAATTTGTATCTTTCTGAAGAACTAGGAATAAGTTACAAAGCCACTGCAGCATATGGTGACGGGAAATAGAGCAAACCTTGTTAAACATTACTGTGCAAATAATTCGCGAAGGTCTCGCCGCCATTTGTTTGCAGCCTGTGCTGCTGTGAAAAAGAGTCACTCGGTGCGACCCCCGGGGAACGTACGTAAGTACTCGCGTTAATAATACACTTATAAAGTTTTTTTTTTTTTTTTTTTCTTGAGCCAACTGTATCTAGATACACAATGTTTATTTCTTATAAACATGATGCACGTATAAAGTACTGTAGATCTCAGGCAGTACGTGCGCATATTCTCGATTGCATAACACAGATGTCGGGGATCTTTCGACACAGTCACTTCCACATGCCACCTGTGTTGTGAGAAGTGTTGAAAAGAAAGGTTAATAAGTTCCAGGCTTCCTTTCTTTTCAACACTTCTCTCTCTGTCAATGTAAACCCCAAGTTCGTGGCGCTTGGAACGAACACCACACACGTCGTCGAGCTACTGATGCGATGAAAACCAGCGTGCGATTTGTGATAATCGATTTAATTACCTGCCCGCTTTTGTTTTGGTGACGTGACGACGTGACTATGGAAGTTGTCAAGTCGAAACCATTTTGGCCGACACAAAATCTCAACATTTGGTGTCGTGTTGTCCGTTATTTTATTTCTCTGTATCTCAAATTTTATCTAACCAAGCCTGTTTTGTTAAATTCGGTATTTATATAAACAATTGAATTATTTAATGTGGTTTATATGATTGTTTTTCTTAAAAAAAAATTTGCAAAGATCAATAATGTGGTCTGGCCACTCTGACAACGCTCCGAAACTTTCCGAACTTATCCGAAACTCACCGCAGTTTGGCCATTCTTTCGAAACGTTCCGAAACCCCTGTTTCAAGTCCGAAACCTGTTTCGGAAAAAGTTTTGCCCCATCACTAATGATGGGGCGAAAATTCAGTTTTCTGGTGAAATGCGATGTTCGCAACACTAGCAAAAGTAGATGTCAGAATTGTAAAGTTGTATAGTATATATATCAGTCTCGCGATGATATACGAGAGCCTAATAAAATTTTAGAGCGCATGACTTATAAAGCACTAAGTTGTAAAGTGAGGGCCCAAAACAAGTGCACGTAAAACCGAACATAATATTAGCTTCCCGAGACGGTATTTTGCGAAGTTTCGTGCTAGGGGATGCCCAAATGTGATTGATGTTGGGATTATAAAAAATCTTCGTCTCTTCTTTGCGCTACTTATGTGTAATAAGGAAAAAAAACATATCTATATTTTTTTTGCAGTGAGGCATTTTGTATCGGATTCAAATTTTTTTGAAGAATACCATTCATTGAATTTCTTCCTTTCTGCACATTTCGTGTATTTGCCTTCAGATCTATCATGTAAGCACAAAGTCCTTTTTTGCACACCCCGCGACCCGCTGTTTCACACTGCCAAACAGCGAACAAAAAGCACGTTTCCGCATATTGGCTCAACAGCTGACGTATTTTTGAGTATCGTCCTCCCGTGTCAGTTTCAAGCGGTTATGTGAACTTGATACAGTCAAATCTATGATCATAATAAAATATATTTAATTACTGACTGAGGAATTCACAAAATAAACAAAGAGCTGATAACCTTAAAGATACACATCATAGGTAAATACTCCCCAAATTATCTGAAAGGTGCTCTGGAAATCTTTTCCGGCGTTTTTACCTCGATCGCCATAAACAAACTTCTAAGCCATAAACAAACTTCTAATTTTGAGCCAGTTTAAATAACTATGCCTTTCTGACACCTAGATAGCTTCTCAAACATACAGAAATCTGTTATTGACTATTTTATGATATAAACAGCAATTTTATGTGTCTGTGGGCGGGACAAAAACAAAGTACACAGGGGCGCGTGGTGGAACTATGACGATTACGCACACAGACCGCCAGAAAAGGACCAATTAAGTAGCTGCCATGTCGAAACACTACGTTTTTTTGTTTAACAAAAGATTATCAATACGCAAAGGTAATGCTTGTTTGCAAACTGGGTTGACCGGTATCTTGCCATGAACAAACCTCAACAGTCAGTGTTTGCCAGTTTATCCCGTATAAAAAAATGTTTACTTGGGTACGCGCTAGTTTAGGCCAAATTCCATCTGAGTGCGAAGGTGCATATAAATTAGAGTGAACAATTTTGGTCACTCATTTCAGCATGATTCTTCGCCTGCATCACGAGCAGTGTCGGTTAGGAAAACAAGCGTTGTGACTGCCGTTCAGAGTTTCTATAAAAGAGACTGAAAGGGCTTGTCCTAAAACTTTCGTGACATCTTGAAAATGTTACTATTTTTAGCTCAGTTGCGTCGTCATCATTTATATTGTAAGACGTATTTAATAAACTATATTTCACAATACATATGGCATCGAGGGTCCTATTTCATGGTTTTATGAACTGCAATTAATTCCTTAAGTTCAAGAGCACAACTAAAATCCAATTTTTAATACTGAGACGTAAAGTTGTATCAATCACGGGTATTTTAGGCGACCTACCACACTTTGTGACAAACTTTCAATTCAGGTAAATATATGTGACTGAGGTAAACAAGTGAACGTTGAGTCGTATAAATACGGCGTTTTGTAGGTATGTTAGTTTAGATTGTGTTTTACTGTTGCGTCGAAATTAAATAACGGAAATAGTGCACATTGCAACACAAGGCGGGAAATATACTCTCAATTTAGCGGTTCAAAGCGGTTCGAACCGGTATGAACCGTTATTATTGCTCCAAGTATCTGAACCGGAACTGAACCGAAAGCTGTGAGCCCGAACCGAACCGATGAAAATTTCGGTTCGACACTCTGGTCAAAACAAACGGCCACGTGACCGCGTGCCGATTTTGTGCTGGCGATGCCACGCGCTGCGATTGGCAATGTCTCGTGACTGCACTCCGGAAATTGTTAAAGTTCGGCTATTTCCGTCACCACAGCTATTGAACGCGAGTCACAATCGGTACGACCGCCGATGCATCAGTTGCAACCAAGTCCAAGTGAAGGGCACAAGTAGTGCTCGTCTCCCCCATCCTTGAATCAGATTCGACTATCGATACTTTGGGGTGTTCCCCGCTAATACGTCAGCAAACTTTAAAAGGAGCAAGTAAAAAGAAAAATAGCTCGCTTCTAATTTTAAAGTTACACCACGACGAGTATGAACCTGGCCTAGTTCCCTTGATTGCGTATACTTGAGTAATACTGTTGTCAGTATTCTTGTGTAAAATACGCAATGCTTGAAACCAATAGTTTTGCATAGCCCCTTTATGCAAGAGACACACGCATCGAAGAAGGATCAGAGACGACGACATCTATGTTTGTGGCGGTTATTCCGAACACGTGGGGCGCGCCCAGCACGAGAGGACGTAAGTGTTGTATGGGTCTTTCTTGCTTAGTAAACCTTGGCACGACCACCTTGCCTTATCCGATGTATCAACCCGTCTCCGCTCGAGTAGCCACGAATAGTATGTGCCGGGAGGAAGCCCAGATACTCGGCCCACACTGGTGAAACGAAAGGGAATTGCGCACAGGCGGTTGCGTGAATCACTTCATGCAATCCAGTGTCCATTCCAAGAACCAAGCAACTTTCGAAAATTGATTGAAACCAAAGATATTGAGTGAACCGGGTCTCCAAATAGATCGCCGAAAAGATGAGCTGGTGTAAGAGAGGACCTCGGATCAGATACGCTTTGCGAAACCTATATGATACGCATTATACGCCCCTCTTTTAGCATCGGTGTGATGGAAATGCATCCAGACGTGTTGATGGCTGTTCGAACTGGTTTTCATGTAAATTAAATTATTTTACTTTCAAGCTTTTTTTTTTTCTTTCTTTCTTGCTTGCTCTCTCTCTCTCTCTTTCTCTCTTCCACGCACTTATTCATTTATTTATTTCACTTTCTTTCTCTGCTTCACATACCACCATACTTCAGCACCCCTTGCATAACTCCTGCCTAATTATGCCACGCGGCAAAATCTACGAATAAAAGAAAAGGAAATAATAGGGTTGTTTTATTTGAATTCATCCAAACTTGGAAAGAGGGGGTGGAAAGGGCTTTTTAGATATTAAATAAAAATTGCATGTTGTAGCTCTATTTCTTTGAGTAACAAAGCTGTCCTTTAAAAGAATTAAACGACCAGTTTCACAGAAAAAAAGAAAAGAAAAATAGTATTGGAACGATTGTATCAAAAACTCAATTTTTGTTTTTTCTGAACTGCGGGCGTTTTTCCAGGACTATTGGTTTTGCTCAAGCGGCTAATATATTTTTACGCTGCAGGTATTGTTGCGAACTGTTTGTATTAATAAAACCGTGATTTTAAGGTCTTATAGTAATTTTCGTATAGAATAGCGAACTTACTACCTTGAGCAATTTTGGCTCCAATTTAAATTTCTCTAGTAAACGCACCGTTAAAGATAATGACATAAAACAACTACCTATCCGTGCATAACTATAATCATGGCCTGCGCGGATAACAGTTTGATCATTCGCATCCGATCCGCATCCGCAGACTTCGTATCCTCATCCGATTCGCATTCCGTAATGTTCTCAAATAATTGTATCCGCATCCGACCCCCATCCGCACACTTTGTATCGACATCCGAACCGCATCTGCAAAATTCGGAACCCGAGTCTCAATCCGCGCATTAATTTTACATAATAAAATCAAGCATTAAAGGGGCCCTGCAATCGTATTTAAAGGAGCTGTGCAACGATTTTAACGTTGAAAGAATTGGCACCTTCAACTTTTGACATTGTTTATCTTGTCACAAAGGACAGAAAACACACCTCCTTCCTTCGAAATGGTGCGATTCCGCCGCGTAATCGCGAGGCAAAAATGAGAATATTCCCCGACCTCCAGCTGCGAACGGCGGCCATGAGAACCACGCGGCATGTCGTCAATGGGGGTCTTGTAGAAAGATAGCAAGTTGTGCGAATACCTACTCGATAAAAGGTAACTTTTCTATAAATCTTGTCGCTTCAACATAAATATAAATGCGTCAAAAACCTGGTATCATCGACAAAACGTTTATTTTATGAAGTTTTAGGGGCGCCATCTATCCGAGGTCCACGAAACCGTCAGCTCTATTCGCTACCGCGATCAGCCGTCAAAAGCTGGAGGGGGACGGGGGCAGAGCCGGATGGGGATGGCCGGACCCGAATGAGACTTTCCTCCTTTCACCATATTGTTCGCGCCGCGCCAGTACGTGGTCACGCCAAATACTTTACTAGGGGGAATACATTCCACTCCGCTCATTTGCATTAGACAGAACGCCTACAGCGCCGAATCCAGCCCTGACGGAGTGGAGGTCCGCGCCAGTCCACGCGCATGTGCACGTGGATGTTCGCGGCGGCCGCGGCGGTGTCGTCTCCGATTCCACCTAAAGCCCCTTCATGTTTCAAAAGTAGCGCATGGTGCGTCGAAGCACGCGCAACGTGCAACCCTTGGGAAGATCATGGCGGCACAGCGTCGATGCACGTGCCGCGACCACTAGAAGTGGCGCGCGGCACGTGTCTCGAGCATTTCCACAACAATAAATTTGGTATGTAGAACAACCATTGTCATCATCATCATTTACCGCCGAGACCTCCCCGACGATAGATGGCTCTCGCCAAGCTCAGAAAACCTGTCCGCGCCGAGGCCATTGTATTTGAGACAAGTGGAATGTATTCCCCCTAGCAAAGTATTTGGTCACGCGGTCGCGAGCGGATGAGTTCTCGCTACTCACAGATGGCTCTAGAGAGAGAGAGCTTCACCGGAACCCCGCGCGACCCCCATTGACGTCACAGCGCACGTGACTCGGAAGATGGTGAAGGAGTTGAGAGCTGCCGAAATCCTCAATCTATGTCCATTTTTAAATAAAAACTAGGACATGCAGGCAAAAGCGGTTTTTTGTTCTTTACTTCAGAAAGGTCAAGACACGAACGCCCCAATTATTTAAGCAAAGCACTGAAATTGTTGCCCAGCTCCTTTAAGCGTCTACCTTTTTTGCGGTTTCCACGTTTATCGGGGTTCGGGCAAGCCAGCGGGCACGGAGAGAGTAACTAAATATCAGTGCGTCATATTTTAACCGGACGACGCTGAAACCTCCTCCACCTACGGGGGCGACCCGCGGTGCCGAAAGGGTGCGATAAGTGACGTCTTAGGTCCTGGGTTTACTACTGGTCAGAGCCACTAAAAGCTTCTTTTTTTGTCGAAATGCAAAATATAAGTGGTGCGAACCCTTTCAATTATCTATAAAAGTAGTTTTTGTTCACTATTTTAGATCAGAAAAGAAACAAATGCAGTTTAGAAAGTACGGAAACAAGAAATGACCCGTCGCCATACCCGCCACCAAGCGGTGGAAAAGGCGGCGCATACTAGAAAGGTGTAGTGGGATCAGGCAGCAACGAGCGGGGAGCAGAAAGGTCCCGGATGTACGCGGCGGCGCTGCGGTCGTACGGACTGGAAGATCCGACGGTTCCGAGCGTTCCCAAGGCCATCGGCGAACACCTTTGGCTTGCCATTTGGCCTTTTGGCGGTATGGCAGCGCGAAGTGGCTCCCGTCCTGAACTGTTCTTTACCTCGTGTTTGCTGTCGTTTGTGGCCAATGAGGTGTCATGTCGAATTAGTGTTTAATTGCGCAGCAAATGCAATGAGAGCCGTCCTAGCTGCCTGCTTCATACAGTCTAGCCAGAACATGCCCTCTCGAGCCGTCGACACGGAGTGCGGCAGCCGTGACCGCTCGCTGAGCTCACTACCCCTCCTCTAGTTGACGGTCACTCAAGCAACCAAGGACGTCATGAAGGAGGTTATTTTTTGTTTGTTTTTTGTAATTTTAATTTGCCTATAACTTTTAAAATACAGCGAAATTCGAGAAAAGAAAAGTTTCATTAAGTTACTACGTTCAGTGCGCTCAGTTTCGGTGCAAATTAAAAACCAGTAAAAAAGTCCTTGCAGGGCCCCTTTAATAAAACTTAAAAAAAAAAAAAGAAATTCTGGATGGTATCCTATAAGCCGTCTCTTTACATTTCTACAAAGAACTCTTCGTGTAAGAATACAGGTGAAAGTTATGTTATCATATTCGGTTTTATCGTATTTATAAAATAAGCAATCATCCTTCCAGAGACACTTCGCATCGCTCGAAAGAGGATCCCAGTTATTAGATCTTCTTGGGGGTCCCTGACGCTGACACTCTGTCCAGTATATGCGCTCAAAAGGAAGGAAAAAAGCTCGAGGTACACCTAAGCACTTCTTATGAGTTGTGAATGCGAAATCATAGAAGCCCCTCCGATGATGTGGATGCTAGAGGCGGCGCCATGTTCGTCGGCGTCGAGACGAGCAGAAGTACCGGCGCCGATGTGAATGATGGAGGCGACGGCTTGTTGGTCGCCGGCGAGATGAGCAGAAGCCTCCGAGCTCAGAGCCATTTATACTGAGAGAGTTTGGCCAATGGGCGGAGCTTGTTGGCCGCTAGAACAAGCGGATTTCGCGGTAACACAATATGGCGTTACTTCTTCGTCTTGTTCATTCCTGAGAAATCGCGTAGAGTTCCTATGAGTCAGAGCCACAATATGGCGGACGGAAGTAGTCATCCCCCGGTTGTCAGACTACGCTGCTGTGGTTGTCAGGCTGTCAAAATCTCCTTAAGAAGGCCAAACTCTCTCAGTATAAACGGCTCTGTCCGAGCTCAGCCGCGCGGGGCCCCTAGTGGCATGGGGTTGCGGCGGTTCGTTTTATCGGCGCGCTGGCGGCACTAAAGCCCCTTGATAAAGGCGTTTTTTACAGGTACCGCCAACCATTGTTGTGGAAACGCGCGAGACACGTGCCACGAGCGGGTGCTGCGCCGCCATTCGCTTCCAAGGGCCGCTCATTTCAGTGCTGCGCAGCCACTTGCTTCCAAGGGCCGCTCGAGACACCGGCCACGTGCGCTCACGCATTTGGCGCTACTTGCAAGGGGCTTTAGGCGGCACTAGAGTGCCGCCTAAAGCCCCTTGCAAGTAGCGCCTTTTGCTTGAGTGGTGACATCTCAGCGCTTTTGCTTGAGTGGTGACATCTCAGCCATTTTTCCGCCCAATCGTTTTTTATGCATTTTCAAGTGCGCGCATTCCGGTTTCACTCAGCTCAAGCGCGTAGCTTTGGCTAATGCATAGACGCCATTTTCCCTCCCAACTCACGCACCGAGTGCGCGAGAGCGTCACGCGCTGGCACATTCAGGGCAACAATGGATGTCTTCACCCTCAGACAGACAGACATGTAGGCATCCTAGGCTGGATGGATGGATGGATGAATACGGCTGGGCCCTTTGGATCGGGCGGTAGCTTACGCCACCTAGCCATTTTGTCTTACCCTTTAAGCTTAGAATATTTAAATGTGAAAACTATATTCACTCCGTACTAAAAAGAAAGTGAGGCTATAAATCCCCCTTGCCATCAGTTAATAAGAAAATGCCTAGTTTTCTCTCGCTTTCTGCCACCATTCACTTAATCTTTGCTTGGTAATCTCTACTGTCTTGAAATCCACTTTTCCTTCGCTGTCTCTAAAACCCAATGACCTTATTAAATCTATGTTGTCTTCGGTATGCATAGGGTGAAGCCCTTTACAGTAGAGTATCAAGTGCTCAGCCGTCTCGTCCTCCTCTCCACAAGCAGCGCACACTGTGTCCATTTCCTGGTACTTCGCTCTGTATGTCCTGGTTCGCAAAACACCTGTCCTTGCCTCAAACAACAATGAGCTTCCCCTAGAATTGTCATAAATGCTTTCTTTGGCAATAACTGTTTTGTTTAATCTATAGCCTTCCAGAGCCTTCTTTGTCTGCATTCCCTCTAGCCACCGATCTCTTTCTGTGGCCTTAACTTTCACGGACACGCAGCGCCATCTGGCGGCGGTCGTTAAAACTGACGCGCGCAGCGGCCAATGGGAGCCTCGCCGCCGCGCGCCAGCCAATGAGACCTTTGGGATCAGGGAATCTATAGGTGCCGTTTTCGCGCTTCAAACTGATGACGGCAGCTCGCTCCATGGGACAGTTAATGCTTTCGCATTAATATATATTTATTTTCCGTTTTGCTTTGTAAAACCCACTTCAAGCAGACGCATATTTTATAAACATGAAAAATTCCAAAGGACAGACTAATAACATTGTGTCATCTTTTTTAGGCCAAACAGTAAAAAAGTGGGAGGAAAGGCGCTCATTCGCAGAAGCAAAATACTCGTGTATATGTGATAAGGCGCGAGTACACCACTAGGAAAATATCGCAATATTCAATAATGGCAACACCTCCTATCGGGTTCAGTTTTAAACACGAACACACAACCGCATGCTCGGAACCATATACTTAGAAACAACTCAGTGCCAACTGTCGAGAAAAAGAAGACGCGCACACACACACAACATCTCACTTGTCGAGGTTGTTGTGTAGAAGAAACAGAATATCGTCACCTCGGACGGATTCAGAGTGGTTCGCCTCTCTTAAATTAATACGCGCTGATATGAGAAGTCTCTCTCCGTTGGTGCACTTGATGCTCCTCAGTGCGCAAACATTTGTCGCTCCGTTGACTCAAGGTTGTCTAGAGGAGACGTACAGAGCCGACCTTCGACATTTTCATACCGATCTCATGCATTCGCGCAATCCTATTTGTGCAGAGGTCGCAATGTATCTGCAGATATAACCTCGGTCGGTGGCTATCGCTTTTAAGTTCGTCTATCTGACCTTATTATCGTCATTTTTTCCCTATTCCTTACTGTCGTTCCCTTTCAATGAAAAGACATACAGCGCGTTCTTTCTCGATAATGCTTTTGAGTGATTATAATTTATAAACCCCTCTAGACTAAAACAGTATAGTCAAAAATAGAGGAAGAGAGATAATAAAGAAGCCAAAGGCTGCACTTTGTCAAGGAATAACACAATGGTTTGAACTAGCAAGTGTGTGGTCACTCGTATTTCGTACATTCGCGTTTCAGTCATGGCGTAAAGCGTAAAAAGCGTAAAAAGAAAGTAATGTGGCGACTACTTTGAGAGACATAAGCGAGTGGTATACCGCAACCGATATTTTCGTCCCGTAACCGACCTCCACATTGATTAATTGAAGAGAACCCTGCCTCCTTCCAAAGCTGTTACTGTGCTGTTGGCGGATATGCTCTGCCAGAACTATTTTCTAAGTACCGATGAGCAACTTTCAGCGTGTACGGTGAGTGACCCATCTTCAGGCTCTCCGGCAGGCGTCACCGAAGAACATGAAATAGTAGAATACAATAACGAAGAAATATCTGCTGCAGTACTTGAGACAACTTCCTTGAACATGCCGTATGTTGTAAACCCCAAAAGCTGTATCTCTTAAACTGCAAAAACAAAAAAAAAACAAAAAAAAAAAACAGCGGGAAATGGAAGGGTTGTACAGAAGAGAGGTACGTAAAATGTTGGCGACAGCATATAGCCTTGCAACGAGTGAATCAAGTGCTCGCACTCAACACTCATCCCTCGACTGTGACGAGTTGTGGGAGAACCTCAGAGAATGCTTTGTCAAGGCACCGTTTTATCAGGAGAGGTGTTAGCAGCTGCACGCTTGTGCCTGCAAGTGCAACTGTTAGTCACGTCACACGTTGGATCTCTGAGGTGTCGAGCCAGATTCTGAAAAAGACCAAGTGACTTCGTGAATGTTTCGGCGTATGGGAGCGTCTGGAGATATACCAAGGAGCTAAGATAAATGAGGACATCGTACAGTCAGCCACGCTGCTTTACGCCGACGATCATCTCGACTGTTCCCAGCAGAGCCCCAACAAGAAGAAAGCTGTAAACATTATGAAGGACGGGGAACAACAGGTCGTCGTCGAATGTTACATGACAAGTCTAATCCAAGAAGCCTGCCAGCTGTTCAAGAAAGCCAACCCGGAATCCAAATTGGGACTGACCAAGTTTTATTCGGTGCGACAAAATGGGTTAAGCTAAACCCTGACCAAACCGTGTACGAATGAGTGTGCTGCACACATTTTGATTTGTGCTTATATACCCTAAACAACGCACTGGAGGAAATAATAACAGCAGAGGAGATCGTCGCTTTGTGCGTTTGGCCGAACTCTACGCCCGATTGTTTACGAGGCGAATGCAAGGAGTGCCCGAGTATTGCACGACCCTCCTTAACGCATTACAATTGATTACAGATGAGGAAATTACATCTTGCACGTGCGAGAACGGCAATTCGGTAAATAAGACTGCGGTCTTGAACGCCTTTTTGAAAGAGGTGCAAGAATCGGACCAAGACCTTCCACTCACGATTTCATCCGAAATCGACGGGAAGCTATTCGGATCAAGTAAAGCAAGTTGATCCCTAGACATATTGCCATGCATTTCTGATTTTGCAGAAAACTGGACGGTGATTCTGGCACACGAAATACAAGGGTACCACTGGCGCAAGCATCAGATCTCTGTGTTCAAATCTGTTGTGTCGACCTCGCAAGATCCAAGATGTTTTGGTATCGTGTGTGAAGACCCGTGCAACGACACTCTTCACGCGGTACTCTCTTTGAGAGGCATTGAGGACTGACTGGAGGAGTACATTCCAGTTTATGACTCATTAACGTATACATCTGACGAAGTGCCTGCTCACTTTAAGAATACATTTCAGCTCTAGAGTTCCAACAAGCCTGTCTTCCGAAGGTGAAGTGGATTGTTTCGGCCTCGGGACACGGCAAGAACACCTGCGATAGAGTTCGAGGGCTTCTGAAGCATCAGGCGAAGGTGCACAACCTCAGTTTGCCTGCGGATGCGGCGATACGCACATCAATGAACTTTTTGAACAAAGTGGGAAAGTGTATAAAACACGTAACTCTCCTTAATTAAAAAGAAGAAAAAAATAGAGGACGTGAGTGATTTCCCAAAAAACAAGAGAGCCGAATGACAGTCGATACCGGCTCAAAAAGGCAACCGCCTCCCACACGTGGGGCGACTTGAAAACGGAAACGCGCATCATCAGCGAAGTGCATAATCTGTATTTTTTTAGTGCAAATACCTATGGTGCCTCGCAAGCTAAAAAACGCAAATATGTAACTTTGTGAGCTATCCAAGCAAACGACAGACTTTTTCGTAAAAGTCTCTGCGTGAACACACGGTGCAGTGTTATAGATAATTATCGACGTTTACGTATGCGTATTTCATTAACGTGGACACATTACTCGTTAAACTACATGTTTTTCTGATGTGATGCCAGTGGGTGTATTTGAATTTTGCCAGCTCAACTATGGCTGATTTATGCAAGCTTACAAACTAAATAAAATATAATCTACATTGTTCACAAAGGTCAAGCTTGCGCAAAAAAGAGTCCGTGTGATTAAGAGGAAAACAGAATTTTCACACAAACACACATATATTTTTACACTTTTGCGTATCGCATGAGGTAGGTACTGAACTGCTTCATGAATTATCTCCGGGTGCTTATTTTTCAATTGCACTTTCCTTATGTCACTCCGTGCTCCAGCGATTCTACGATAAGAACACTCGCCTGCCAGAGCTTGCAACACAATGTCTGGCTCACCTCGCCCTCAAACTGCAGGTGACATATACTGGTAACATGAATGGCTTATTTTAGTCCTTCGTAACACCCCTCCGATATTCCCGGAGTCGCTAAAAGCATATATAACAGAAAAAAAAATCATGGTAAAGTGGCTTCTAAAAACATCTGCTATTATCGAGGCCTCCAGTAGAATTGTGGTGAAGCCAGCGTTGTTGAACCCAAGGATTGAGTTACACGTCGAAAATTGGCTTGTTAAGCTGGTTGTCCCTAAACTACAACAAACGCAATACACCAAAGACTTATTATATACAGTATTTTTATACCTTATGAGCAATAAAGTAAAAAAGTAAATAAAAAATAAAAAAATGACTTTTTCGTTTTTAGAAATTTGACTTTAAATATTTTAAAACTTTATAATTTTAACGTTTGGAGCTGGATATAGTCTTTTTTGTAAAAAAAAAAAATACAAAGACGCAAGTTACGCCATCAGATAGTTTACAATCATAGCTATGCACTGATACTTGTGTCATGTAATTATCTTTAACAGTTCGCTTACTGGAGGAATTCAAAGTAGAGCCGAAATTGCTCCAGGTAACAAGTTCGCTCTTTTAAACGAAAATAACTATAAAATTTAAAAATCAAAGTTTTATTGATAAAAATGGTCCGTAACATCCCCTGCAGCGTAAAAATATATCAGCGGCTTGACTAAAGCCATATACTTGAAACGAAGTCCAAAGCTGAGAAAAAATCAAACTGAGCTATTACACATTTCACTTTCTGGCACTTG
The DNA here is from genome assembly GCA_013358835.2 of Ixodes persulcatus. NCBI lineage: Eukaryota > Metazoa > Arthropoda > Arachnida > Ixodida > Ixodidae > Ixodes > Ixodes persulcatus. The sequence goes on from JABSTQ010003683.1 coordinate 49,950, forward strand.
GTTTTTTTTTTTTTTTTTTCCTATAAAACTGTTTTGTACAAATATTTTTTTTGAAAGGACAGTTTTGTTTATCGGAGGGATTAAGGTACCAGATATAATGAACAAACAAAAAATCTAAAGACTCTCCCCCCCCCCCCCCCCTCCCCTCCCCCCATTCCCCCGACAAGTTTGGTCGAATTCAAATGACATCACCCAATAAAGAACAGTCTACGCACCGTTGCAAACTGACAGCAGAGCCGTATGTGTAGAATGTTTGGCCATTCATTGGGAACTACAGGAGACAAATCAGGAGGCGCCATTGGCCGAGAGCGGTCTGGGCGTGTTCCAGGCCGTCTTCACAAATTCGAATGCGGCCAACAAGCCGGAAATAATACCCTGGCGGTGGTTGCGAGAAACAAACTTAAGAAGTGCATGAGAGTAACTTTCGGTGATTGAAAATATGGTGCACGTGATGTTTCAATCACGGTCATCCAAAATCATGGTGGAAGAGTGCGACTAGCGCAACGATCGACGTATTCCGTACGCCAGGTGCCGAGGGCTGGGAATTTTCCATCCGAGCCAAACAGAGTTCGAGTGGCACATTCGTTTCTTACATCTTTCTGCATGATCATGATCGAAACATCACGTGCACCCTATTCTCAACCGTGAAGGGTTACTACATTTAACTCTTACGCGCTTATTAAAACCATATGCGTATGATTAAAACTGTTTTTCGCCACCACCACTAGGGGATTCTTTTCGTCTTCTGGTTGGCCAAGAGAGCATGTCAAGCCTTCTTTCTGCGTCTGGTGCACGCCCTGGCTCTGCCCGCGCCTCCCATTGACCAAACTCTCTCTATACACGGCTCTGACCAACAGTACCGAAGTTTGTTTCGGCGCAATGCATACCTGCTGAGAGGTAAAGCTACTCTGTAAAGAGTAGGCATCAGCTTTTGTGCTTGTCACTTTCAGTTTTCTTGCGTCCCTTAGCCCTTTGGAGCTCTCTTATAGAGAAGGTAATTTCGTAAGACATAAATCGCTTCAATATTTACACGTAAGCAAATGGAAAACAGCACAAAATGAGCATAGCGTTGGTTTATAATCCAACGTATTCACGTCAAAGGTAAGCGAATAAATAGCTGACTCGAAGTTCGTGACGTCTGTCAGTGCAATTGCAGCGTTGGGAAGAACGTTACATATTCGTAATTTATAAGCGATGCTGGAAATAAGAACTATCGCCATTGGTCAAAGTCTTTCCGACAATATCAAGTTACAAGTCTCACATGTCGCACTGTATACAGCTGCTGAAATATTTTCCTTGGGGATATAAGCAAGTGCAGGAACTCCAAGAGGAGAGTTCAACGCAAAAAGAAACACAACAACAAACGAAATTACGGTTTCGAGGCCTACGCGCCGCGAAAACTGATCCGAAACGTGTTGAAAACAAAAGAGTGGATAAGGAGGCAAACATAGTATATAGTGAGGAAAGGGGAGAACCTTAAAGTTGTAGCAAGGAACCGTTCACTATCGAGCAGTAAAACGGAACCGCCGAGTAACCCGTTAATCGCAACTAGTATCAGATTCACGTGCGTCCAGAATTCTAAACCAGAACTCGACTTGACGAAGAGACGCGCAGACAAAAATGGGGCGAGAGACACCTGCAAGAAGACATCCCTACGTAGAAAAATGATTAGTAACCAGAAAACAAAAACAAAAAAAAAACATCGTATCTGTTTTTGTTTTGTTTGTTTTTTTCCTTCAACACTGGACAAGGAGGCATCAGTATTCTTGTCTCCTCGCTGAAGCTGTTGTTCGGGCGTAAAAGAAGGAAAAGTCAGGTTAGGTGGTGGTGTGCCCTCCTTTTTTCACGATACCCGATTCCTGTCGGCTGCTTCGGAACCCAGACCGAACGGAAAGCGGAAACCCACGCAACTGACGAAGGAGAAGGCGGCGAAACAGTGTGTGGAAGCGACGGATGAACGTTTGGTTTCGTCGTCTAAATAAGCGAACGGATGAAAGAAAAAAAAAGCAAGGAAGGTGACAACTTCGAGTGGAGATACTTTGTCTCCAGAGGAAAAGTTAAAAGGAAGGGGGAGGGGGCACGTGTCTAGATTAGGGAGAACGTACCTCGCAGGTGCAGTGATAGGAGGATATATAAAACTCGGATCACTATGGAACGCCGACAACTGGCGGCCGAAATCCAGTGGAAGAGTGCCGACTGCTGCTGCCGTTCGCGCCTGTTCTCACTAGCTTAACCTCTTCGAACATGCGAAGCCACAGCGCCAACATGTTGGTAAGTCGAACAAGCGGTCTCCCGCGTTTTTGGTTAGTAATACATTGTTTTGTGTGTACGTTCATACAGCGTAAAGTAAGTCAGCCCCAATGGGCGTCTGGTATCGCAGCTGTAGATGAGAAATTTAGCCAATGCGGTACAATCGCTAGCCTGGTGACTTTGACGTGTACCACGCAGTATAGTGATACAAAACCGCTCGCCGGTGCGATGTTTATCCAGATAGAAACGGGCAGGGGTAGGGATTGAGTCCAGGGTGCCTTAAAGCCCCTTACATGTTTCAAAAGTAGCGCAAAGTGCGTCGATGAACGAGGCGCGTGCAACGTGCAGCCGTTGGGAAGATCATATCGGTACAGCGCAGCACTGAGCTAGATTTCAGACGCCATGTTCTTCCCAAAAGTGGCGCGGGGCACGTGTCTCGAGCATTTCCACAATAATGCATGGCATTACTTTTCCCAGAATAGAGGGGGTTTATAATGTGCCTGGGTTCCGCAGCGCGAGCGTTCACTCCACGTTCAAGACTCCACGTTCTCCGAGCTGCGGTGCGAATGGTTAGGCAATCCACCTTTTTCCGAAATGCGTTTTGCGCATACGCGCAATGCTCGACGCTCCTGGGTTAGGGATTGCGTGCTACCAAAACAATTCCGCCATCTTGTGTGTTGTGGTGAAGCCTTGTTTATTGGTTTCGAAAAAAACCCGAGACTGGGACAAGAAGGGACGGACAAACACAAAGTCTCAAACACAGCTGAATTTTATTTGACAACGAAAGGTGCTTATATAGGCGTCAAATCCTACACAAATCAAAAGAGACGAAGGAAAGAGAGGGAGAAACCCACACAAAACAAAAGAGACGAAAGAAAGAGAGGGAGAATTAGGGAATCCCGTGCCACAAGCAGTACAATCGAACTCTTTATCGAACTCTTTTTGCAAGAAAGTATTTTTTTTTTTGCGTGGCCCAACTTGTTTTAAATTAAAGGGACGAACTTGTTTTTTCTTTTAAACTTCTTTCTCCTTAGTTTTAATCCTCAACTCAAAGGCAAAATGAGATCACGTGGTTGTGACGTGGTTGGGCCCCGGATGCGATGACTCCAAGCTTCCACCGTGCTTCTGGAGCACACAGTGGAACTTGTCATTCGCAAGTGATGATAGATGCCGTCACCGCACTCATTGGCCACGGACGCGAATTCAAATATTCGTCGACGAATGGAGTGTTGACGAGCGCGTTGGACACGCAGTGCTCGTGTTCAATGCGTGAGCTGGGCTCGGTTGACGTGCTTTGGGTACCGCGGATGTATCACTCTGAAAAGGCGGAACGCTTTCGAAGAAAGAAGGTAGGAAATAGTCGGCTATATCTTAAAGTTTTCGTATCGAAAAGGCAAGCTTTTGGCTTTCTACCATCGTGTACTAGTTTTCTTTGGGCCAGACTTGTGCCAGTTACTTCAAAAATTCAGTTGATTGCAATTGCAAATTACCGAGCCTCAAATATATTGGATTATCTTTGCAAATTACTTTCGCTGAAAAGTAGCTGATTACTATACTCGTTACGTGACAAATTACTTTCAATAGAAAAAAAAAAGATGTTTTCAAATATGTTCTGCAACACTACTTTCCATTCCTATGATAGTCGTTGCAAAAATAAAATATCGTATTTAAGAAAAAAAAAAATGTAGGTGCACTCCGTGCACCTGTAAGCTGACAAGGCAGCGACAGCTGCAGCCGCAACCGCCATCCCGCTAGCTTACGGCGACCGGAAATGATCCCGGGAATTCTGCAGACAAGGATAGCGTGCGCATGCACAGTAGAAGCGTCTACCTCCGCTGATCAATAAAACAACGCCTACTCGGCATTGTTTTCTTGATATTTGTTTTTCGCATATTTGTGTATGCCTTGCACATTTTTCTAGTGGTTCTAGTGACCGGTCATACAAAAAATCGTGTTTTTTTTTTTGGTTATTCTGCTCTTCACGATGTTTTCTATTTTGCTGAACTTGCTATCTTTATGCACGCTCAACATATTGCTCCAGTTTCTGCATTATGTTCATATTCTTAAAAAGTAACGAGTAATTAAAATAATCCATTACAAATATTTGTAACAAAATTACATTACAAATTACAAACGCAAAAAAATAACGTGGGAATTGCGAAATTACTGAAAAAAGTGATGGATTGCAAGTTATCCGTTACTTGTAACGGATTAATTCCCAAGTCTACTTTTGGCCCCCTACACGATATGCGATTAGTAAAATCCCAATTTAAAACAATTTATTCCAATCCAAAATTAATTTCATGGTCCCTTTGAGCCATTCAGCCTAAAACCCCTCGATGTGTTTGCGTTTGTATTTGTATTTTATGTATTTTAAATTAATTTTGTTCTCTTTTTATTGAGCTACTTGCGTGGGTCATCTCGTGTTAACATTTGAGTAGGCTGAACTAAAAGGCTTTTATAAGGGGCTCTAGTTCAGACTTCTCAAATGTTAACTCAAGATAATTAACACACGGAAGTATGTTAATAAAAAGAAGATGAAAAATACATTTCGACTTCGAGGAAGATCGAAGCAACAACAACAATCTTGGTGCCGTCACTCGTGAGCCTATCTGTTTCAGTTGAATGCTTTGTCATCCATTTTATTCAATTAAATAGTTTTTCTTTCGTACGGTGTGGGCTATCATCTTCTATAGTAACAATGTTTTTTCTTGTGAGGTGAGCGGCATGAACATGTGCCGTAGTAACGTAGGGTTTCTGTGAAAGTACGACGGTCCTAGGAGGGGTTCGTACGGTTTGGGGAATGACAACTTAGTCGCCGGCCTCAAACGCGAACCAGATTTGCTCATCCCGAATAGTTGTGAATCTTGAAAATGCTTTGACTATACCCAATTACCTTTTGGTCAAATAGGTCGGACAAGCTTGCGAGCGCATTCTCTTCGAGCCACTCAATCTCGAACATGCGTATGTCCTGATAGACGGCAGCAGATATTTGAAAAAAAAAAAAAAAAGGTGGATTTTGTCACTGTAAAGAAAATGGAATTCATCATTCCGACGATGTTTAAAGTGGTACACCGAAAGCTAAGAAACATATGTTTGTTTGCTTTTGTTCGTTTTTAACACCGATGAACACTGAACACGCACGCCGCATCTACACAGTTGGAAGCGATTTTTTGTTCTGCACTTGTGACGGACGTTGTTTAATACGTCACACAGGAAGTATTTATTCCTACCATATCTGCATACATGCGGTGCCATATCTGCGCGATATTGATGTCATAATCACGAGTTAACGAGTGAACAGTCATCTCACACTGGAGCGATGTCTCCTCACCGGACGCTTACTATGCGCAGAGATTAAGCGATACAAATACGTCACATTGACGCTCTCCGCATGCCAACGTGGCGTATATTTAGTGGAAAAAAAAATGTGTGCCATCAGTTATAGAAAGCGTCATTGGAGTGCCCACTGACGCTAAAGAATAAGATATGGTGTAGTGTACCAGCGCCACAGTTTACCGTGTAGCTTAGAACACCACGTGTGGAAATTATATCACACTCATAATCGGTTTTGATCGCTGCCTTTCAGTTGTAGAATAACCAACGAACTCGGGGATCGAGTGTTTATTCAACTGTAATCCCGCTCTAGATCGCGTTCAGCCAGAGAGTGCTGAACGCAGTCGAGACGGCTCTCACTCAAACTTCATTTGGAACTTAAAGGAGAAGTGCGACGATATTCACTTGGAATGTTTTTCACTTTACACGACCTTACTGGCACTTGTGGGACTCAAGGATACTCGCGCGCAACGCCACTGGCCAAGAAACTCCTTTGTTGCGGTGTAGTTTCTACGAAAAAAGCGATCGTTTTCAGTCAATCTCTTCTTTGCAAAACTTGATGACATACCTGGGGGTCGCAGTACACCCCAATGACGATATTTGGATGCGGTTCATAAATTGGCCCCGAGCATTACGTGCGCACTCGATTTGGGCTCGTGATTATTACTAGCTCGAGAAGCATTTGGGTAGTGGCCCGTGTCCAATCGCTGCAACGGCGACAATAGCAGAGCCATAACAATGTCTGGAACTCAGCGCGTGTCTTGTGCCTTGCCAACCCCATCGCCCGGCTATGCTCAACATTGGCGGCATATAATCGGCTCCAGATCGCGTTGCCGCTTGTTCTGGCTGCGAGTCGAGGGGGTGAACGCTGCTTGTTTTTCTTTAATTTTTTTCTGGGACTTCTATTGCGTGGGGTGAAAAACGAACGCGTGGGTCATTGACGTCAGGGATTCGTTCGAAGCGGTATTTGCGCAAAGTACAAAAATTGTTGCATCGCCCCTTTAATATGCCGAACTGGTTTCTCCGTAAAAAATAGGAAATAAAAAAAGACCAATGCATAAAACATGATTAGAGAGAATCGAGGAAAGATAACGGCCAAAAAGAGAGAAAGTTGAGTGCGCGGGCGTTGTTTTGATTGCGGTCGTAGGTTGTTTTGATTGCGCCCCTAGCTTTGAACGGCGATGGCTCAGAAAGTTATCTCAAAGTATGGAGTTGCAGCATAATTGATTGCTTCTAGAAACTTGAGAAACGGGATCTGAACATTTCGGCGTCGGAAGTGAGATTCACTCTGGAATGTTTTATGTGGTTAAAGTCCTGATCCTATGCAGCGCAAGTTTGTCGAAAGTCGGCGACGGTGGTCGTCTCATTCTTCTCGGCCGAAACTACTATGGAGATTGTTTCATCGTTACATCAGTTGTGACGACAGGGACTCATGGCGATGGAAAGTTCTGCTCAGTATACCTGAGTGAAAGAACACATGCAGCGTAAGCCTCATCAATAAAGTTCCTCTCTGTCCATGATAAAATAGAAAGCGCACAAAAAACAAGGACGAAAGAGAGAGGACACGGAGGACAAACAAGCGCTTGTCTGTCGTACGTGTCCTCTCTCTTTCGTCCTTGTTTTATTGCGCTCTTTCTATTTTATCATGAACTGCTACCAACTAGCCCAACTTTCAACCCTGTCGCTTGTCAATGGGCGGCTTAGTTAAGTATGAGTGGGCTTCATCATAAGTATAGGCGGTGTGAGATGAGGTCTTCAGCGTGCCTCTTACGGTTCCTTGGCGTTCAGGAAAATCGGTCGAACCAGGGAGTGTTCGAGGTAGCTATAGTATGTGCCAAGTTGGCCAGCCAGTCGGTCTCACAACTGCCAGGGAGACGGACGTGTAGGCACAGACATTGAAACCATGCTTGGAATCCGAAGCGGGACAGCTCTTCTAAATGTCATTTTGTAGAAATGGCTGTTTCAGCTCAGCACACCGGTTTGGTGAGTAGCCCTAGTGCCTCTTTAAAACGGTTAATATAGTGAAACTTACTACATTTCTGAAAATGAAGCCCGGCACTTGGTCGATTCCCGTTAATTTCGCACACTCTAAAAAAACGTCTGTGCGTCTACTTTCATGCACAACACTCGGAGAGCCAATCACCGCAACTTACGGAGGCAGCTCAGCGAATGACGATGCCGAAACATATGTTTAGACCAAAAAACGCACTCTGAGTTGTGACATTAAGCAATGCAAGCGTGACGTTTTGCATTGCTTACTGTCACAACTCAGACTGCGTTTCTTGGTCGAAACATAAGTTTTGGCATCGTCATTCGCTGAGCTGCCTCCGTAAGTTGCGGTGATTGACTCTCCGAGTGTTGTGCGTGAAAGTAGACGTACAGACTTTTTTTTAGAGTGCAGTGGTTGAGCTAACCTGAGCTTTGAAACGGCCGCTTCAGATTACATATTCGGATGGAATCTTCAATGCAGCAGGAGCACCAGGATTGTAAAAGCTGCTCTACAAATGTGCCTAAGATAGAGTTGCAGTTACTTGTGCTAAAATATAAGGTAAGAATTTAGATACTTCAAAATTCACCTAGATGAATAAGTATTTTTCTATAAATAACGGATACCAATTTGTAACAATTATTGTTGACTTAAGTACTAGCAGCATTTTAACTGGAAATAATTACAAAGTACATTGGTATACTTTTCTTAGTTTAGTTGTCATTTGAGGAATATATATGCAACCTAGAAAGTTTTATAATTCCATCTCAAAACTTTAAAGATTTAGAAACAAAATGTTTGTCAGCGCCCAATAAAACAGAATACTAGGTAATTATTTTCTGGAAAACGTCCTTAACAACATCGCCCATCCTCTCCGGCGGGTCCGCTCATCTCTTCCCAAGATGATTCGTACTATGGGGATCTTTGTTCCTGATATGTCATACCAACGGCATTGTAACCGTCGCCCGTCACCATAGTTGTAACAACATATTTTTTGATAAACATGCGTAAACCGCAGCGTCCTGTTATGATTGTATTGTTCAGAATCATCTTGTGCAGGTAATAAGTACTAGTCCTTCGCTTTGGAGGTTAAAAAAAAAAAAAAAAAAACACTTGCACGAAAAATAACTTGCGTAGTTTCAATTACTAAAATTTGTAGCTAGGTTACGACTACAGTTACCAAGAAATAAAAGTACCCAGGCTTGTACCAGATACACAAAAAGTACGTTGGTAGCGACTTGCTGTTACTTGTACCCATATACTTCCAAACCAGAGCAGCATTGCGCATTTGTCGGATTACGGATCCATCCGCATAAACATGAAGAATATCACAGTACCCGAATAGGCGACTGTCCCAAGCTCCCATCTTGTACTCATTGGATACACCATGTGTTGGGGAGAACTGTCAACTGTGCGTAGCCCTAGTCTTCAATCGTCGTGCCCACCGGGTAATAAGTTTGTTAAAGCGTACAAGCTGCATATCACTTTCGTAATGTTCTCAACAACTCAGACAGCTCTATCCAAGGGAGAAAAAAAAAATAAATTAAGCAGCGAACGCTTCAACAGCGACACTGGTTCAACGCTCTGTCCTTGAGAAATGGCGACACTGGTTCAACGCTAACCACACCCCAGTACGGCGCTCACTACCACCAAAACGTACAGGTGCGGGGATTGAACCTTGAAGTCCGAATCTCTGGGTTCCGCAGCCAAGCTCCAGGTGCACCAAGCAGTGGCGCGCCAGCACACCCGGCCACCGATTCCGATTTCACGGCAAGGGAAATCGGGCAAAATATGGTGCGTTGAGCGCCTATCCACCCGCTAGACAGTTTTCAACTAAATCATCCTCTGCTTCCGTCAGAATCCATTATCCGAACGCTGGGACGGAGACAGAAGTGGCACGAACGGTTCGGCATACAACCATGTTCGAACGGATCCAGCTTGCGGGCGCGCTCAATTGCAACTCCTTCGGGGAAAGTGGCATGAGCGGCTCACGACTACGCAAGTTTGTCATTCCGTCGTCTCCGTCGTATAGCACCGAGTGAAGTTTTCGACGGTGTTCCGCTAGGCCCTGGTCTATTCGGGCCTTGTTATTTGTTTCATCCCGTTCGATGCTTCCTCGATTCATTGTAGTTCCGATCATCAAGTGGTACCCTTTTATCTTCGCTCTCATCTTCTTTTGCCTCATGCTCCGCTCATTTTTTTTAACCACCTTCTTTTTCTTTGACTGTAGATTGAGCGCATGGTTTCGAAATGGTCGGCCACCGCAGCCCAACCAGCCATTTATCACATGCCCGCGCCCAGTCGGAGACCGGAACACGAGAAGCCGCGCCTTTCCCAACAACTGTAAAGACACCGCTATAAATACGACACGTCCCATCAGACAGGACTCTCGGTCAATACAGGCACATTCTATATATATATATATATATATATATATATATATATATATATATATATATATATATATATATATATCTTATTATTATTTTTTGTTTGTGACGCGCACATTGTATCAAAGTGTCAGTGTAAAATGGATCGCCTTCGAGGCCCAGTTACATCAATAACCTTAAAAGAACCAGCGCGCCGGAGCTAAACTGCCGGTTCCAAATTGCACGAATTTCAATCTCACCGCACGCGGTACAAGCTTATTACCAACGCCACATAAAGCTTATCAGCCAGACAACCTGTCTCCACCGTATGTCAAAAGTAGACTAGAGCCACTGGCTATTTTCTGACCATCTATTTCAAACTATATCCTGATCATCTCTGAATTTGCTGACGCCGTACGCTGCAGGGGCCCACAGAAGATGTGATGGTTCGTCATGTACGCCACTGAGCACGCATATAGTACTTACAATCCAGCAATCCTTTTCACTCTTTGAAAGTGCTAAGAAGCGTAAATGAAGGATTACTTGAAGTAATAGATCTCGCCAGCTCAAGAGACTTAGGCCGTGGCCTCTCGCGATTATGCTTTTTGTTTCGCACCTTGTCCTTTGATTTTCTTACCAGCTGATACCGCGTTGCGATTGACTACGCAGCGATCGCAAGAGGCCAGGGATTCGACACGCATTGCGCTTTTAGCTACCAGTGGCTACAAACATCGCTTGGCACGTGCTTCCCTCGCTTGTCTAAGTGGCAAGCAACTGGACTGTTACTTTTTACGCACAATGTATTGGTGCACGCACAGTTCCGCGGCTGCCCGTGAACAAAGGGTCATTCGTCCAGGCGGAGGGACGGAAGGCCACTCGTTCCCGCTCACGGTGGGCGCTGCGCACCGATTGGCGGGATGCCCGTCGGCGCGGGAGGGTGCCACGGCGCCCTCCCGCGACGGAATTCTCGACGGAGGAACGGAGGTTAAACGAGCGCGGCTAGCGCAGGCGAAGACCGGTTCGCGCCGCGAGAAATAGCGCGAGCTGCGCGAGACACGAACGCGCCCGATTCCGTCGCCGTTCCATCCGTCAGCCGAGACGTCCCGACAAAAAGGACCGATCGGAGGCCGCTCCCCAAGCGCGTCGGATCGCGGAAACAAACGCCGTGCACCCCCTAAGCGCGCCAGGGAAGTTCGCTGCGTCCTTCCCGTAGACTACACACGGCTCAAAAGAGCGCCGAGATGGAGTGGTCAGCCCTTGCGCCGGGGAAGCCGCGAATGACGGAGTGCCATTCGAGTCGAGCTACTATTCGTGCACCTTTATAAAAAAAAAAAAAAAAAAAAGAAGGTGCACGAGTTAGATTAGTCAGTCGGGTGCGTCGTCTATAGGCAGGCACACAGACCTCATAGGTGGGTACGACAAAATTCGAATCGAAAGCTGGTCAACGGGGTCAAATTGAAGCAGTAAGCCGGAACTCAAATGATATTAGACAATAAACCACAAAAAAAAAAAATTAAAATCTTGAGCCATTCCAGCCTGTGAAGGTGGATGACCAGCGAAGCTGTTTAGCACATGACAGAGACGTGACACAGAATTTTGAACAAAGGTACGAACACATTTATCAGAATCAGAATCAGTTTATTTTTGTCACAGCGCTTTTACACATGCGACAAGGGGCGCCAGGAAAAAAAAAGCTGCAAGTTTGCAGCTTGACGGGCTCCTGCCCCCCAAAACACAGGGCAGAGCGGCACTGTCATCAAAAACACACACAAAAAAAAACGCAGTGAAAATAACTTACGTAACATGACATTTAGCAATATAATAAGTATCATCTCAATACACATTGAATTAGATGTATATCACAAACATAAGACAAACATTCCAATTATTACAGGAAACTTTAAATTTTACGGACATTTAACAAAAGCTTACCAAAACTCACCTCCAGACACGAGAGAAAAACACAACAAAGATAACTTATATAAGATGTCGTATAAAATAAGTGTCATTGAAAATAGGTTGCGCTTCAAAACAGACTGAAGTAGTAGATATAATATACACAAGACAAGCATTTTCACTCAATATAAGAAAGCCTGAGTTGTATGGGCATTTAATGAAGGTGAATCAACTTCTTGGGAATATAAGGTGTTTAACAGTAACGGTAATCTGTAACTCAACCTCTGGAAGCCAAAATTAGTTCTAGATGATGGGACTCGCCATGGATGCCAATGACGTGAGGGATATAATGATACATTATTTTCAAGTTTAGCGAGGTCAAAAATTACTGTAATGTGTTCTCTTAAGGCACGATGATATGTGACAGTTAATCTGTTAGAGTACATGTTAGATACGTCAAGTATTGTATGCTTTATAAATAAAGGAAGAGAACTATAATCACGTGGGACATCTTCACTTATCCTTATTGCTTTATTTTGCATTAACCTCAACCTGTCAAAGTTACTTTTTGTTGTTGTCCCCCAGACCTGATGGCAATAACAAAGAATTGAATGAAAAAGGGAATTATATATTAATTTTTTTATAGTTACAGGAAATACTTTTTATATTTGTTCATTATCCCAACTACTTTACAAAGTTTTTTATGTATGTAAGAAACATGGGGATTCCACGACATGTGTTCTGAGAACACAACGCCGAGGGTCTGGACAATGCGATCCGTGATCCTGGACATTTAAAAAGGACTGCTTTTGTTTTGGACGGATTTATAGACAGAGAATTTATGGTAACCCAGTGTTTTAACTTGCGTAAAAAATAGTTGCCTTTGGAAGTGAGTATATCTACTCTTGAGTCAGAAAAAAAGATGCTGGTATCATCTGCATACATAATCAGCTTGGCGGAAGTTTCTATATTTGTAATATCATTGACGTAAATAATAAAAACAGGGGACCTAACATGCTTCCTTGCGGAACCCCAGAGAAAATGCGCTGCATGTTGGATGACGAGTTTCCAATCTGAACATATTGGTGGCGATATTGTAGGTAGGACGCAAGAAGTGATAAGGAATACCACGTATACCGTAACATTTTAACTTGTCAAGAAGAGTCTTGTGGTTTATTCGATCGAACGCTTTGCTAAAATCTATGAAAATCCCTAAAGTTAAAAGTTTATTCTCAATATTTTCTAATATTAATTCTTTCTGTACTAGTAAAGCTGTTTCTGTGGATCTATGTTTCCTAAAACCGAATTGCGATTCCGTCAACAAGGAGTATTTACCCAGAAATTTGAAAAGTCGAGAGCACATGATTTTTTCAATGGGCTTTGAAAAAATAGGAAGGATGGAAATCGGACGGTAGTTACTCAGATCATTCCTATCCCCACCTTTATAAAGAACAGAAACTTTAGCGACCTGCATTCTCTTCGGGAATATACCGGATGATAATATAAGATTATACAAATGAGTTAAGCATGGAAGTATCAAATCCAAAACAAACTTCACATGCTCCGATTTGGAGATCCTCACAGTCATGACTACGACTATTTTTTATATTCATAAATTTGGAGAAAACTTCGCCTTCATCAGTAGGATTTAAAAAAATGGTTTCATTGCAGGTGGTAAAATTATTTATGGCTGTACTGTTATAAGTACTGTTTCCCACACTTACAAAATAGTCATTGAATTTATTGCTAAGTTCGGTACCGGATACTTCCCTATTATTAATGGTCATGCTTTCAATACTGTCATGGTTCGGGTTCCGCATTAAGGAGTTCAAACGCTTCTACATAATTTCGGGCTGCCTAAAACAGGACTCATCAAATTTGGCAGCAAAATAACGTTGTTTTGAGCGTTTTAACTGCGTATTTACGAAGTTTCTAAATTTTTTGAATTCCCGCAACTTTACTTCGTCTCGAGTTTTAAGAAAGGAATCATACAGAAAATTTCTTTCTTTAATTTGTTTCAAGAGCAGTCTACTGATCCAGGGCTTTCGAGACTTTTTGTTGACATAAATTGTTTTATATGAAAACGCTGTGCAGTAGGCACGTTTCAGTTCATTTAAGAAAAGGTCATAGCATTCGTTGACATCATTAGACCGTAGCACATGACTCCAATCAATAGTGATAATCTTTTCTCTGAATTTGTTATGTGTTTCAGAACTTATGTCTTGTAATATTAAAGGAGGTCTTATGGTTTCTTTTAGTGGGATATTTTGATTAACAAACATGAATATGGGAAGGTGATCACTGAGTCCATAACTAAGAACACCCGCAGTGATATTGCTCTCATCATGGTTGGTCACAAAAAGATCGATCAATGTTGATGATGAGCTTGTAATTCGTGTCGGGGGTATAATCACATTACAAAAACTATTAGACGTCAGTAAAACAATCAATTCATCCTTTAAGGCAATAGTCTTCTAACATGTTTATATTGAAATCGCCACCGACGAACAACTGACATCTTTCATCATTGACAAAAAAAAAAAAACATTTTCTAAGAAGCTAATAAAGGCCGCAACGTTTCCAGTAGGTGGGCGGTATAAAACTGAGTAGATATCACGATTTTTGTTTTATACAAAGTGCTTCATAGTCCGGCGTCACAATAGAATAATCGCTGAGCAGCTCAAATCCAGAAACACTAGTCTGCAATGACACACCGCCACCACGACCGTAACCCCGATTAAGGACACAATTACTGTAACCCGGTAGAACAAAAAAAGCATCATCATCTCTGTACCACGTTTCGGTGAGCATGACCACATCAAAAATGGTATCTAGTGACTCGAAAAGCAACGTGAGGTCTTCGCCTTTTAATCTGGCGGATTGCACATTTAGGTGAAATAACCTCAGTGATTTATTAGTCCGCTGTTTTAAATATCGGTTTAGGACTTCTACTGTCACCATTACAAGATTTACAGCCATATCGGGGAAAAAAAATCAAACATTGAAGTTCTCATAAAAGCAAGTTTCGGCTAGCAAATCTTATCAAGATCTCTTTCATCGGAAATTGTAACGATGGGGGCATTGTCTGCCTTACGAGCAAGTATCTTGGCATTTCGCACCCATACGTATCGCCATTGCATCTCACGCTTCCGTGACGTTGCCATTCCAAGTAGTCTTTTGAGGGTGGGGCATAAATGCTCGTTTACGTAAACAGGCGTGGTATCTGGCAGACCTAGGTCCCGGCATGTAATCCTTCTTTTCTTTGCCTTATCGAGAACAGAGTCTCGTTTTTGCTGCCTTTGAAATTGGACTATGAAATTACTTTACGTCATCTCCCTAGTCGGAACGCGGTGGCAAGTTTCGATGTCGGTCAAGGTGATTTACTCTCCAATTAGATTCCCGATCTGAAATATCAGATCCGTGGTGCTTTCCGTCTCAGTCTTTGGAATTCCCTTCACCTCAAGGTTGTGGCGCCTCGAATATTGTTCACACTGGATAAGTCTTTGTTCATTTTCTTTTAATGATTTCGCAACCTGATCGCATTTTTCACCGAGTTCCGTGTTTGCCTTCCGGAGGGCGGCGTTCTCGACTATAACAGACGCAATTGTTTCCTTGAATTCTTCAAAGTCCTTATTGATAAAGTTCATCCCATCGTTTATTGCCTTGAGCTCTGTATGAATGTCTCGAAGTTCATTGCGGAGATCCCTTTCTAAGGTTTCTCTCATTATCTTACATTCTTTTTTAAATTGTCCTGATCGGTGGTCATCGTGACGAAAAGTACGCTCACACATTTATATTTGTCTTCATCAGTGGTCATTATTTCGCGTGTACGACTATCGCCGCCCTGAGAAACCGGAGGAAACTAGACACGCGTGACGGGGCCGCCACCCCGGGAGAGAGAACGAAAGGAAACTACGCACGCAAGCGCTTGGAACGACGGCAAAGAGAGCAATACAACTTTGGTTGGGTCTAGTTGGTTCATATCGATTAAAAGGTTAAAAGGCGCGAACAAAACAGGACGAAAAAAGACACACATACGACACGGACAGGCGCCAACTTCCAGCTGATTTAATGAAAGACGAATCATCGTCAAACAGTCGATCCCAATCGCCTAAACACATGCAACTGATAAAAGTTCCTATCGCTCATTACACACAGCCCTCAAGAAACACAATTTCTTTGTCTACGTAGTAGATAAAAAGATGGCATGCTTACGCATCTGTCAGCCGCTTTGTGTATACAGAAAGCTTCGATTAATTCTCTTTCCATCATCTCATTCCCTTTCTTAATAAACCTTGTTTGCACTAACAAAGGTTCGCACCCACATCGTTAGCAGTGCTCCGGGTAACCGGCATTCGTCTGCCGGTTACCCAAAGAGCTTAGTGACAAGTGTGTGTGAAAGGCTCCTACAGAAAATTAAACGAGAGGGCGTTGACAAATGTCGTGAAACTACACACAAGATGCCAGTGCAGGAGATACCATATTTGTACAAACCCATACAAAAATGTAATATGGTCGGCTATAAAAAATTCTTTGTATGGTCGGCTTTAGCTATTTGGCCCAATTAGCTAAAGAATTTTCTATGGCTGTCTTTAGCATTTTGTATGGTCGCCTTTATGGGCCTCTTTAGCTTTGTCTATGGCCCTATCGCTGTGCAGCCATAGCGCTCTTTAGCTTGTCTAATGGCTGGCTAAAGACTTCTTTATGGCTTTCCTTATGGCTCTCTTTAGCCAGCAAACTCAAAAAAAAAAAAAAGTTTTTTCTTTAAGTTTCCCCGACTTGTGAGCGCTACATACATCTCTGAACACACAGAATACACAGAGCGCAAGCAGAACACTACCCCACACAACAGCGCTCCTAGGCCGCCGCCATGTTGCTGATGCTGATGCGGCTGGTGCGATTCTCGCGCCCTCTATCAGCTAGAAATTTTCTGCCACTCTCTTGGACTGTGAAGACCCGCTCAGCGCGGTTCTCTACCTAGATTTTTGCGGTTTTGCATCGACGTTTTCTCGCCCTTCTTGAAAGTTTCCACTTAATTTTTTTTTATGCGTGCTGTGTAGCCTTTTTGTGTTACCTTCCATTGGGAGAAATAAGGCTGGTAAGTGCCTGCCATTCAAGCTTTTCTCCTCAACATTCACGGGAAACGAAGGAGGTGAAGGACGTCCAACGGCCCTCGATGCGATTTTGCGCACATTGTTCTCCCCCCTCCTAGAGATAATCCTCGTAGAATCCTCAGTCATCTCCAAAACTAGTTGTCCGGGTTGGGGTGGGAAACGGGTCAGTCGCGTTCGTTCCTTTGCCTTAGTGCTGCTGTGAAAAGAGGAAGCTCTCTCCAAAACGTGCCCCAAAACGAAGTCAGCTTGGATTCCGTCCGATCGTCAAGATGTGACTGTCGTCGACTGTGACTGTGTTATTTGAGATCTTTCTCAAATAAATTCTTTTTGAATAACGCTGCATCGTGTGGTACGTACACTATATTGTTCGATTGTCAACACTTGCTAAATTGTAAGTCCGTGTCCTGTCCATCGGTAAACAGGTTATTTGTGAGCTTGACAAATGCATGTCTTTCGGCTATCTTTTGTTGTAAACTATTTTGACAGCTAAGCGCTTTGTTGTTTGACATGCGGCGAATCGCGCGGCGCCGTCAAACCTTATCGTAAAAAAACAACAAAAAACTAGAACGATACATTCCAGTCGCATTCGTTCTGTCGCGCGAGTACCCAACAAAAATAGTTTATAGGTTTTTTATTGCTTTTCGCTTTCTTTAAAATGTGGTACAATGCTTTCTTAATAACCCCGGGAAAATACATGCACCATGAAACACAAAATACAGCGGGAGAAGACGAGAATTTAGCCGCCAGCAGTGTTTGAAACTGCGCCAACGCAGGCTGCGCGTATCGAAATCACAGTCCACTCTGGTTAGGGTTAACAGGGACGCCGGTGAGAGTCTAGCCTCAAACCCAGTGAATGGGCTCGAAAACGGTTTGCTGCCGCTGGGGTCGAGTGTTTCTTGGAAAGGTGTATATATGCTATGTTCGCACTACCTCTATATATGGCAGTCTAATTTTTGAATCCGACTTTGCCGGTGACCCATTATTTGTCGCAAAAACACGGAGAGGTGGAGCAAATATTACTCGTACTTAATACATTATTTGAATTGTCTCTTGGAATAGCCCCCATCTCTTAATTTAAAATCCTGAAAAAAGCAAATGCAGATCATTAGGCTAATTAACTAACATTTATTAATTATCTTTTTAATAAGTTTGATGAATCAGTGATGACATGCACTGACAGTGATGACACACTGATGCTGAAGATTGCAATCAAGCTATTGCTTGATTGCAGTGTTCGGCGCGAGTGTAATTTATTTTCACTTTTGGGGGGTAATAATCATTTTAATTGTTGCACAAGTATTTCAATGGATTTTTCAAACAAGCAATATTACTGGTTTTCACGACTCGTTGCAACAGCAGAGAACATATCTTGGGTCATGGTTTGTCACCGGCATTACAGAAATTCAGTATTGCTTTAATTTCCTAACGTGGAGTGTTTTTACTAAAAAGTAAGCACCGGTAGTGATTTTCTATAGGCGTGGAAAGAAAATTTATTGGTTCTTAGTCTTTAGACTCGGGGCCGTAAGTTTTTCTATAGACGCATAAAGACAATTTATTGGTTTCCAGTCTTTTAACTCGGGGCCAAAGAATTTTCTATAGGCGAGTAAAGAACATTTATTGGTTCGCTGCCTTTAGACATGGGGTCATATAATTTTCTATAGGCATCTAAAGATATTTTATTGGTTCCCAATGTTTAGACTCAGGGCCATAGAAGTTTCTATAGGCGGGTAAAGAAAATTTTTTGGTTCCCAGTCTTTAGGCACAGGGCCATAGATTTTTCTATAGCTAGCTGTGGCTGTCTTTATGGATTTCTATGGCCGACCATAGAGGGCCATAAGGGGTGATAGCCTGCCATATAATTTTCCATAGACGACCATAGACCATTTTTGTATGGGAAGTGTCCCACAATTTAAAAAAGATGGCTGTTAGACACAGGGTTAACGTCGTTTTCTCAGCCCCATGCAAACTTTCAAAGATATGCTCCGCGATGTCAAAAACGTGCTGAAAAAAACATGTAACAAGACACACCGAATGCGTGACTAAAGAGGTTTATGAGATTCCCTTTAGTTGCGGCCAAGTTTATATCTGTCAGACCGGCCCATGCTTTAATGAAAGAGCGCGCGAACACAAGCTTGCCGTACGCAATAATTCGGGTGGTCACCTTGCGGAGCACTGCAAACGATGTGGGTGCGAACCTTTGTTAGAGCAAACAAGGTTTATTAAGAAAGGAAATGAGAAGATGGAAAGATAATTAATCGAAGCTTTCTGTATACACAAAGCGACTGACAGATACGTAAGCATACCATCTCTTTATCTACTGGACAAAGAAATTGTGTTTCTTGGGGGCTGTGTCTAATGAGCGATAGGAACTTTTATCAGTTGCATGTGTTTAGGCGATTGGGATCGACTGTTTGACGATGATTCGTGTTTCATTAAATCAGTTTGAAGTTGGCGCCTGTTCGTGTCGTATGTGTGTCTTTTTTCCGTCCTGTTTTGTTCGCGCCTTTTACCTTTTAATCGACAAAGAGGGGGTGGTGCAATCGTAGACATAGCCGACGCTGGTCGCACAGTGGCAAATCTTTGAGAAACCTTTATTATCTACCTGAGAGTCTATTGATTTTGAAAATGGTGCCTATTGAAAAGTAATGTACTAAATAGACCTATTGCTAAATACACAAACATCAAGGAGAGAATACAGGGCATGGTTTTCCACGCGCCGCACGTGCCGGCGTCTGCAGCAGTAATTGTTCTAAAGCAAAAGCCTAAAACCCTAAAACAAATGGCATCTTGCACGCGCGTTCGTCAACGCTTTATTTTGGTTATTTACTTCGAATCTTTACTACGGGAAAGGCGTGTGCGTGCGGCGCGTGCGACGGTGCGAGCGTGGAGTCATAGCCTCCTCTATTAGCCCCGTGCGCGACCGAAAGCGTCGCTGTGGTCGGCCTTCCACGATTGGCCGAACGCTGACTATGACGTCGGAAAGGGGATTTATCATCGACGGAAATAAGAGGAATGAAAGAACTTTAATTTTGACGGTGTTGACAGTGTTCCTTTGAGAGCGCAATGATTTCAAGCTTCCACCATGCTAATAACAAACACCATCGAACTTGTTGTTTGCAAGGTAATGACGTCACAAGGGGGAACCACAGGAGGGCGCCACCAAAACATCTCGCCGCTAATACCCACAAAGCCTGGCAGTTCGACGACGGAGCCATAGAGTGCCCGGTCGCAGATTTGGAGCGCGAGGATCTGGTATACTCTGTTTCACCTTACGATGTACCGCAGGAAAAGCTACAAGCTCGAGCTCCTTGCTCTAGGGCACATCTCGGCGGCACAAGCTCTCGTGCGTTAAGAGCAGCTCCCAACGCTATGAGCTCGCGCTCCTAGCCTTCTCTGCGGTACAACATAAGGTGAAACGGAGTATAGCACAGATCATTTCTCGGGGAACCGGGGAACCTAGAGTTCCTGTATAGGCTCCCTACGGGAGCCAGAGTTGCGGGTTCACGTGATGAGCCGGATCAAGTGCCATGCAGGAAAGTAGACGTTGCGCGCGTCCCGCCGAACATTCCCCTGCTTTTGAGCGCGCCGCGCGCCTCTAACGCGCGGCGCTGCTATTCGCCGAATTCAGTCACGTGAGGAGCTGGATCAACATGCCATGCAGGAAAGACGGCGCTACGGGGATGAACGCGCAACTCTGGCTACCGTAGGAAACCTATACACCTTTTCCACAAGGGCGCAGCCATCTTGAAATGTCGTCACTTCTGGTATGCGTTAAAACATCGTTTTAGTCTCTCCACGCGGCTGGAAGGTCTTCACGAAAGATGCGTGATTGTCACACATTATTGTTTCGCCTCACCTATATTTTTTCGTGTATGCCAGGTTCAAATGTTTGATTATTTCTTCGTCCCGCATACCGGATACGGAACCCGCCTGACTCAGAACGAAAGGAAACGGAAAATGTCTATACAGGAACTCTAGGGGAACCTGCAGGTCGTCAGCGCACAGCTCTTGCAGCGGCGAGGACCCGAAACATGGTTCTCAAACCCGACGAGAAACGAAGCGGTAGCGCCAGGAACGCGAGGAGCACGAGCGGACATTCCATCGCTCGAGAGAAGTGTGTTTCGGCGTCTCGCCGCAGCGGGGCGCCCGTCACGTGGCTCTCCTCTCATCCGTTGTTTGCCGCTCTACCTTTTCAATTTCGGCGGCCGCTTCTCGTGGCGATCTGCCAGGCTTTGTCAGTATAGAGGAGGCTATGGTAGAGTTAATGTTGACGCACATGAAAAAGCCACGGAACCCTAGCCATAAACAGCTTCGCTGTAAAAACAAAGAAAAAGAAAAAATAAAGAGAAAGGGAGAAGGAATTCGGGATAGGGCCTCTTTCGCAGTTCATATGTTGCGACAGACTCTAGTCACTGACAGTCACATTCATTAAATCTAGGGGGATATGATATCCTCCTTGCACGCTCAGCCGTCACGTCGAAGCATACCTGGGCTGAAAGTCGCGTTATAACGGCACGCGTCGTGAACCTGGTGTCCAAAACGAAACTTTCTCGGTAGCTCGGAAGCGTGGCCAACCTTTAAACGCGTTATCGTGCGCTACGTGTGTGTCGATGGTTCGTTCTGCTTCTTGGTTCGAAATAAGCCCAAGTTCTATAGTTGGACATGGAAGTTTCCTGACCGAACCTGACCCAGCACGGCACAAAATAACTTTTACGCTTTATTGGCCTTGTTTTACAATCATATATATATATATATATATATATATATATATATATATATATATATATATATATATATATATATATATATATATGTGTGTGTGTGTGTGTGTGTGTGTGTGTATATACAGGGTGTCACAAAAACATTTACATGGTCTCTTTTACCGCAAAAATAAACTAGGCATCGCCGAAGGCTCATTCTCCGCCCAAAGATAGCGCTACAGGTCAGAACCAGATGCCAAAGTTTCAGCCCGATCCGATACTTCATTCAAAAGTTATAAGTGAATTTCTGAACATTTCAATGGGAAAATGGCGGCCGACGGAGTTTTCGAATACATGGGGCTCTATGGCACCAGAAACCGAAAACGGGCAAAAATGGGCTCCATTTTCCCATTGAAATTTTCAGAAAATCACTTATAACTTTTGAATAAGGTATCGAATCGGGCTGAAACTTTGGCATCTGGTTATGACCTCTAGTGACCTTTGGGCGGAGAATGAGCGTTCGTCGATGCCTAGTTTATTTTTGCGGTAAAAAAAAAAAAAAAAAAAAAAAACCTGTAAATTTTGTTTTGTGACACCCTGTATATATATATATATATATATATATATATAATATGTACTACGTATATATATACGTAGTACACATTTCTTTTCCAGATGAGGTGTTAACATGACTTCCAATACTGTCTGACCCCCCCCCCCCCCCCCCCCCCTCGTTTCACCGGCATTTCAATGGCCTTCAGACCCTAGGCCTTTATTGAATCGGCGAATCAGCTCGCGATCCCCACACTGCACGAGTCCCTCGGCATGTGCCGATTCGCGAGTTCTATGAGGGTCTTTGGTCCGAAGGCTGCTGAGATGCCAATGAAGCGTGGATAATAAAGAGCTTCCACTACACAACTTCGCCGAAGGGATTGCTCGCTTCGTTTTATTTTTTATACAAAATAGTTGGCGCCCATGTAGTTGAAATATACTTCATTTCATCGTATGTCCACACATAGTTGAAGGCACGAATACATACAATTACGAACACACATACAAATATTCGGGGCTCCAATTCACGCTGTGAAGGTGGTTGGCCAGCGAAGCTGTGGTATCACCTGCAACGAGTGCCCACTGCACTATAGACCCTTTTCATGCAAACGCCACCAGGCGGTGCTCCAGTCTTTGACGTCCCAGAGAACTTCCGGTTAGTAAAAAGGATGAACAAAGCCCACATTAACACCGCTGCTTGAAATGTCGATGAAACGTTTAACCACCAATTCTCCAGGTGAACGCCAAAAGAACGAAGAAGCACGAGATCTGTTAAAAATGTTCAAATATTCTTGTAAACCAACTTGAATCCTCCAAGACATTGAACTGTACAGCCGAAGGCCCTCGTTAGATCTCTAGCGTTGTTGTCCGTGTAATATTTATGCTTTCTAGCACTGGTGACATAAGCAAAAAGCTCGACAGGCTTGTAAAGACGGAGCGTCCGGAAGTCGCTTGGGACGCAGGAGGCAGTTCATGTTTGTACACGGCAAAAGGGTTATGCGGTTCGGGTGCTTGTTTTGTGCTTGTTATTTATTGAGACAAACGCTGCGCTGTTTGTTCTATGCGTGATATTCACTTTTCGCTTCAATCGATGAAGGTTGTTTTTACGCGAGAACGATGACACGAAGAAATTGCAGAAATCCGACATGTGAGTCATATACAGCTTAGCTGTAAAACGCGCAAATCACTGAGCCTTCCCTGTTTAGGATTAGTTAAGCAATGATAGAGCACGTAAGGAACAACATGCCGTTGCACCTTCGACGCTGTTTGATTGGTCCCATCGGCTCGTAGCGTTGACTGCGTCCGTAAAACGAAGTGTACGAATAGAGATGGAGGGAGGGGCGGGTACGAGAGCGCGTCGGAACGTCCGACCACCGAGCTCTGGTTCGAATGACTAGTGAGTAGACGCAAGGCTAGCTACCTTTGTCTCCACTCACTGTTCGCACGCGAACGCCGTCCGGACGCCGCCCGGACGCCGCCATTCGGAGTTCGGCGAACAGTGAATAGAGACAAAGGAAGCTAGCCTTGCGTCTACACATCTACCCATCCATCTCCTCCTCTCCCTTAGTTTCTATCCGCATATACATCATTTAAATTTCATTTGCCAACTCGGGTTTTTAGATATTCGTGCATAGTTCACTCTTGCGCTGAAGCGAAAAGATATCCGTTAGTGAGAAAACAGAATCGGATGACTCGTTCGTTCATGTTGGTGTATTTTCACATTTCTTTTTAGTTCAAAAAAGTCTCGATTTATATTCTTTTGGTTCCCGATCTGAGTCGAATATCATTTCGCCAGTGTTCTTTGTTTTCGATCCTATATTAGTTTTTTATGTGTCACCAATTGTGACGGAAAGATGTTGTGGGGCACCAAACAAAGCATAATCGTCATCATCATCATCATCAGCAGCAGCAGCAGCAGCAGCGGCGCATTATTATTATTATTATTATTATTATTATTTATTTCCACTGATCGCAGTGATTGGCGCATCATGTGTTCCGAGGGAAAGTTGAGGAACCTTTTACTTTTTACGAGTTCTGGAATTCCTATTTCTGTCAGGCGTCTGTCAGTCCAGACAGACCTGGCGTAATGCGCCGATAAAGCACAAGGTATCATGGGACCGAGAACGCCCGCTAGACCGACATCACCAGGCTGCTGCATGAGGCGCCGAACACCTGTATACAAAAAAATAGAAAGTATCTGACGCGAATCTTTGCGGTTAGAGGCTATCGCGCGAAGAAAAATGGACTTTTCCCAGGGTCGATTGGTAAAGCAAGCATGATATCTACGGGGTGCAAACGTCTCGCGATCATCTTCGTCGATCTCCTAAACATACCCACGCGCAAGCAAAAACGCTGTCTGACCGCAAACGAAAAAAAAAAAAAAGCTAATTTGTTTTCGTTTGTCGGACATCGCGCGCACGATCGCTCCCACATGACCCGCACGGCGTCACCTTCGTCCAGATAGCTCTTTCCTGCGCATCGTTCAGTAGGGAGCCCTTGCGGCAGCAAACACCGACGGCGAATTCAAATAGGGGGGACGTCTAATAAGCGCCTCGTATCATTAACGTTAACGGCCTTTCATTAGAAAGCGCGTGGGTCTTCAGCCGAGCTTAATTGGCTCTTTCCTCATTTCTCTTCTCGCTTCACGTTCGCGGAACGAAACGAGCAATTATTTAAGCTCCATTTGTTTTTGTTTTTTGTTTGCATTTTTTTCTACTTTTGTGTTTTGATAGTCGTGTCGGGCCGCCCTCGGCGCCATAGTACCAACGCAAACAGGCGACTAATACAGGTTTGGGAGGAAGGGAGCTGCCGAGGCAAGTGCCTCAGACGGGTCTCCCTGCCTTTCTGCCAGACGGCGTTGTTAACTCGTTATTTGCTATACCTATAGCTAAGCGGTGGACTATTGATTTTCGCCGGTTCGACAGCCGCGTGTCGGGGGAGCCAACTCCGCCATCCATGACCTTACAAGAGATCAAGGGAGTCGCCATCTTTTTTTTTTTTTTTCCCCGTTTTGTTTTAGCACGTCGCGACGTCTGGCTTGACTGACTTCACCTGATTGCCTCTCCCCCCTATGAGTGGCGTCGCGTACAAAAAAAAAAAAAAAAAAAAAAAAAAAAACGAAACGGGCTTTGAGGAAGAACAATGACGAGCATAATTGTAGGATTTGCCACGACACCCCATCACGCGCGCTTTATAGGACGCAATAGTTGTTTTTTTTTTTTCGTTTTTTGTCTTGCTGTATTTTCTTTCATTATTATTATTATTTTGATTGCTCTTAGAGAGCACAAAACGCGTTTGGCGTTGCAGATGCCGCCAACCTCGTGTCAACATTAAGTGCGGCTTTGGCGAACGCCTGCAAGAGTTTAATTTAGCGCTCCATTTGTTTTTCGTCTCTCTCTCTCTCTCTTTTTAATGGTCTATGCGTCAGCCCGTATAGTGACAACCGATACTTGTTTTGCCGGTAGTTCGATCGGCTGCGCCAATACTTCCGAGCCAATCGATTGGTCAGAGGTAGCGCATTTGCGCGTGAACGTCCACCGAGAAACACTCTAGAGGGCGTGTATAAATAGGTGACGCTCCGTTCTAGCGCGCGAAACCATCGATAATTATAATTTGTGTTCTGTGTCAACGGGTCACCTCTGAAAGCGCGTGAGTCAACCTAAACAAGAGCTGCAGGCGAAGTTCATCAGGGTAAAGCTGACACGCAAGAAGAGGAACGAGACAGTTGAGGCTCGTCACGAACTAAATCGGGCTCGGTTCTCTTGTCCTCAATATCAAGAAACCTTATTAAAACTAGAAAAAATTGTTCGCGGGAATGGCTCAATATGACTAAGGTTCTAGAGGACTATAGGTTAAAGAGACTGGGAATCAGCAGCTATATTTTTGCGGATTTGTAGGCTAGAAATATACGATCGAATGTAGTTGTTTGGTAGTAAAACAAGTGCGTCACATACCCAGTATGTAAACCCCCTTTCACACGATTCGTTTTTCTGGAAACTTTAAAATAGTGGGTATTGATTCATTTTAATGACAGTAAGACAGGTTGTTAGCCTGGACGTTTGTCCTACTTGCTAGTCTGCACTGGAATTAGGGGAAGAGGGGTAAGAAATATATTGTTACGCTTTATTTTAAAGTGTTCTCTCCCCTTGGTGTTTCCTTGTTTTCCTTCCGATCACCTCTTCTTCTTCTACTCCTGTCACACTATCTCCTCTCAACAAAGAAAAAGAAAAAGAAAAAGGAAAGTAAGTTTGATTCAAGTTGAGCAGCCCTCGTACCGAGCAAGGCGGTTCCTATGAATCACAAGGATGCGCGAACGGGTATTACGTTGCACAAGGTATCCCACATCGTTCAGACGCGCGATAATGATGAAAGGTCCTTGCCAGTTACGTTGTAGTTTCGGCGAAAGTTCTCGTTTTCGTAGGGGTTGTAAAGCCACACTTTGTCTCCCGGTTCAAACAGTTCTTCCGTGGCGTGCTTGTCGTATCGCGCTTTCATTCGCTGGGAATCGATCGACAGGCGCTCTTGAACGAAGCCATAAGTATGTTGAAGACGCGTCATTAAACTACCAAAGTAAAACGCAGGGTCAGCGGCACGATCTGGTGATCTTAAGAAGGCGAGATCCGATGACATAAAAATGTCTCGTCCAAAAAGGATCATGGCGGGTATAGTATACCTTCTGACTTCGTGGACCGCTGTGACTTCGTGGGCTGTGTATGCAGTGCTGTCGTTCTAGTTTTTTGTAATAATGAATTGTCAACAGACATCCTCAAATACCTGTGACTCAAAGTTGCGTCCCTTGTCTGAGTGGGGGTCTATATCACACAAGCAAATGACGTAGAAAGGTTATCCCACCTGACCCGCCCGTAAGCGCCGCTTCGCGGCGGCCGACAATTCGCTGAAGTGTCTTTTGATGAAAACTATGCGTTCGCTGAAACGTCGTACGACCAACAAAGTGCCACTCGTCTGAGTGGAGTGACAAAGGTGCACCGTACCGTGATATCCAGTGGGTCACAGAAGCGTTTGCCACAACAGGAGCAGTCTGGTCAGGAATGGGGAAGGCTTCTGGCCATTTTGAAAAATAGTCTACTATATATGACAACCAGAAACCTGTTTCCAGTTTGTGTTCGTGGTAGGCGATCTAGTACGTCTATGGCGACCCGTTCAAATTGCGCTCCACTGACGCAATCTAAAATAGCGCGTGTTTTTTTTTTTTTGGGGGGGGGGGGGGGGGCTTTTACGCTAGGTCGCATTGACGGCTTCACAACTTGACGTCGTTGTGGCACTATAACCAGTAGAAACTCTCGCGTATCTTCTGTAGGGTACGATTGACGCCAAAATAGCCTCCCTCAGGGCTGCTATTAAAGGACCCATGAAACAAAATTTGGGCTGGAATAAATCAATTTATATTGGGATTTTACTAATAGCACATCGTTCAGTGGGCCAAAAGAAAAAAGGTAGAAAGTCAAAAGTCTGACTTTCGGTACGAAAATTTGAAAACACAGCGGACTATTTGTACCTCCTTCCCTTCGTAAACTCACTGCCTTTTCACTATGATACATCCGCGGACCCCGCAGCGCGTCAGCGGTGCCAACCTGACGTCAGCCGAGCCCAGCTCACGCATTGGACATGTGAACTGCGTCACTCGGACGTATGCGCTCGTCAACAATCAATCCGTCGACGAATATTTGGATTCGCGTTCGTGACCATTGGGTGCCCTGACGGAACTTATCGTCACTGGCGAATGACAAGTTCTATGGTGTGCATAAAAAGCATGGTGGAAGCTAGAAGTCATCACACCGGTACCGAAGAATGTCACGACGACGTGATTTCACAATTCGCATTTGAGTTGAGGATTAAAGCTAAGGAGGAAGAGGTAGGAAAATCGTTTCATGACCTCTTTAAGCCGTCGGAATATCTGGGCGCTGAATTCAGGTGGTGCCACTAGTTGCCACACGACTCGGTCACTAGTGAGTGATTCCCAGCATCGATGTAGAATTCCGTCACATAACTCCAGTGTGTCCCACTGAGCCCAATAGCTCAATGCTGCTAAGTGCGAAATCTCGGCACCTGGTGGTCGACGGCCGTTTTGTTTCCACTGGACAGACGAGCTGAGAGCAGGATCGCGAGATTGGGCTTCTTAAATCTCTTGTGGTGACAACATGATGGTTACCGGGCAGAGGGTGTGACTCGGGACCGAATTGCGGACAAATTATGCTCATACACTGTTGACAGGAGCCTTCACATCAGCGTTACTGTGGTGGGACCTGGCACGGTGCTTGATCTGAAAGTCATACTGCTGGAGATGTTCCAGCCGGCGGGAGACTTGACCTTCTGGTTCTTTAAAATCAAGAAGCCATATGTCAACGCTGTGTGGTCTGTACGGATGATGAACCTCCTGCCGTATAAATAGTTATTGAAATGAGAAATAGCCTTGAGTATAGCGAGATGTTCACGACTTGCTGTGCAGTACTTTCGTTCTGGCTTGTGAAGGCTTTACTGTAGCAGCCAATTACTCGTTCTTGGCCATCCTGTTGTTGAGACAGTACGCAACCTGCCGCACTACTGCTGGCATCTGTGTCAAGAATAAACAGCGCGTTGTCTCTTGGGTAATCCGGAGCTGGAGGCGATGTTAGCGCACTCTTTAGTTCATGAAAAGAGTCTTGGCATTCGGTAGAAGAGTTGGCTGTTCTGGACTTCTCGGTCAGGGCATATAGAGGCTTGGCGACTCGTGGGAAGCTGGGACAAAGCGTCGGTAGTGCGTCGCCAGGTCAAGAAAGCTCAGAACGTCACGACCCGATGTTGAAGTTGACCAGTCGGTGATTGCTGACAACTTCTCTGGATCAGGTGAGACGCCATTGGCTGCAATAACATGTCCGAGGTGTCGAGCTTCCCGAGCAAAGAGAGGGTATTTTTTAGGGGTAAACTTCCGATTTGCGCCTTGAAGCCTCTTGAGAATCAATATGAAAATTTTCAGATGTTCCGTGAACGTTTTCCCAAGGAAAACAATGTCGTCCAAATCAACAAGGCAAGCGGACCAGGTCAGTCCCTCGAAGGCTTTTTCCATTATACGTATAAATGTTGCGGGGGCGTTGCATAACCCGAAAGGCATGACCGTCAATTGATGGAGAGCGTTGCTGGTGTTGAAGGTTGTTTTTTCGTGCTTTGACGGATGTACCGGAACTCGCCAGTATCCGCTCTTCAGATCAAAGGTGGAGGACCAGGTAGACCCCGCGAGTGTGTCGAGGAGGTCATCTGTCCGTGGTACTGGAAAATAATCTTCCTTCATGGTGCTATTTAGACTCCTATAATTGACGGAAAATTAAGTTGATCCAGCCTTTTTTTTTTTTTTTTGGCCAGGGTGATCTGCGAAGACGAGGGTCCATAGGCTGGCTCAATCACACCTCGACTGAGCATTTCTTGAACCAGGTCATTCACGTGTGAACACTTCATCAGCGGCAAACTTCGAGGCGGTGGCCGAATAGGCTCAGCATCACCGGTTATGATGCGGTGTGTAGCCAAATCGGTACTTCCTAAATCAGTGTCACTAGTGCTGAATACTGCCGAAAAACATGCAAGTAGGTTCTGAAGGTGAATGGCGTCATACTCTCGAAGATGAGGAGCAGTGGCACCATTAAGCGGTATAAATTGAGCATTGAGACACGGCGGACACACACGGTGTTAGCGAGTTTATTGGCAGCCCCTTCGAAAAGCACACTGATACAGTTGCCGTACCGAGACGAAATGCTTGTGCGCCAACGTGGAGGGTCATTTGAGCAAAGTCGAAAAGGCACTTGTGGTTCTTGGGGAAATCAATTTCTAGTATGCAATCGTCAGTGACTTCTGCTGTGACCACGGGTAACGTCGTCGTCTACAGGACACCGACTTTGAAGGAAAGGTTGGCTTGTCCCAAAACTGCAAGAGTAGCGCCAGTTGCAGTTTGTAGGTTGGAATTAGATCCCACTGGCATGGCTGTAACATGTAACTGGTTGAAGACTGTGGGACGAACTAACTTTGTTGCTCCAGCGTCGACCAATGCCCACACGGTGACGGCATTCATGGTGCCTTGAAGGTAGAGTGATGTAGATGGAGGTATACCGAGCAAGCTGAATTAATTTTCCTGGTATAGCAGCCTGAGCACCTATACAAGCTAGGCATCTTGAGTTGTAAGGGGACATTGCATCTTCCTGTGGCCTTCTTGCCGGAAATCTCATCAGATCATCTTTGGTAGGGCTGAGGTAGGTGCAGCAGATGGATGCCTCATTGCCAATCGTGTTGCCTTACGGGCGGACTCCACTTCTAGGGCATAAATGTGGGCAGCCCGAAATGTGTGAGGACGAGAAAGGCGGACCGCATCTTGGATCTCAACTGATGCAATTGCATCAATCAACGCCGCAGTGCCAACGGCATCCACAGTCTCTTCAAGCGAGCACGCGAATGACAACCGTGTATGGCGCTCGATTTCGTCTTCCCCGGTGTTTGTCGCCGATGGCGCAACTGGGCGTGGTGTAGGTAGCATTGACGCCCATCACTGAAACGTTGCTCCAACGCCAGAACTAGAGAAGTGTACGACGCCCGAGACCTTGGTGGTGTGTGATGAAGGACTTGCAAGGCTGAACCTCTGAGATTTACTGCAACTGCTTGTGCCTTTTGCTCGTCAGTCCAGCTATTGGCGACAGCGAGGATATCAAACTGGTTCACGTAGGCGGACCACGTGCATGTGCCGTCAAGTGGTGTCGAGCGTAGCTTGATTTGCGGCGCAGACGGATCGATGGGGGGGTGCAGCCGTTGGTGGAAGTTCGTGTCCACCAGTCGGTAGGGATCACGGCTGAGCCAGCGCTCGGGGGCTATCAACGACTGCGGCCGATGTTCTCTCGAAGGAATTTGAAATAGCCTCCAGGAGAGCCGCATCACGTTGCTTGAGTTATTGGGTGGCCCGTTGGTGGTGGACATCTAGGAGAGCTGAAATGGTGGTTGAGGTGTCGGCTTGAAGGGTAGGCTCAATGGGATCAGGGACTGGTTAGGGCGTGATGGCTTTTCCTCCACACTCTTAAAAAAAGGTTACTGTAGTACCCTCCTTAAGGGGGTAACCGACTTGCACACAGGGCAACCCCTTTTGGAGGTATCGTTACCCCCTGCAACGAGGGTGCAAACTTACCCCCTGGGTTAGGGTGCAACAGTGCCTCCTTTTGGAGGTAACCTTAGTTCCTTTTGGTGTTAAAAGTGCATCCTTTATGGGTCAGCCTTTACCTCCTTTAGGGGGGAATTTCAACCCTTTTGAGAGGTAAGACGACGTAATTGAGGGCGCTGCTTTTACCTCCTTTTGGAGGGAACTATGATCCACTTTGGGGTTGAATGCACACAATGAGGAAAACAGCTCAGAAATCGCGAACTACAAAGAACAAACACCACAGAAAAGTGCTGTCCTGTCATGTTCGTTCTTCGTAGTCCGGGCTTTCCGAGCTGTTTTCCCCATCATGTATAACAGCAACCAACTGGCCCAGTTCACCAGCTTATTACAGGTTAAATGCACACTTGATGGAATCACTTTGGAATCACATGACAATGTTTTATTGTGGCTGTCACAAACAAAATGGCATAAAAATCAATGGCATGACTAGACATCTTATAAAAGTTCTAAGATAAAACCACTAAGCGCAACAGAGGCATCTGGAACAACACTTTCGGGGCTCTAGTCGTAGCTAAAGATGAACTAGAGGCAGAATGCAACCAGGACTGCCTCAGCAGGCGACGCGGCTTCGAGATCTCCCTCCACTGCCACATAGCTGGGCGCCTCAGGATTAATTAGGCTTGATCTGACAGCCACCGGGTAGATTGCACTGCCTGCCTGGAACCAAAAAAATGTGGAAATCATGTGATATGAAGTTGAAACATATCATCCCCAATTTGAAGAAACTGTGAAGAAATATTAGATTTTTCTAAGACACATTTGGAGCATTTGATGGGCCACTTATTCCAGCATTATAAAGCATCGACCATACTTACCAGACGTGACCAGTTTAACTGTTGACTAACTACCACTGACTAAAATTATGTGGTAATCATAGATTAGCAAGCACTTTGTATTCACCGGTCATGTTTAAATTTGTCACCCCGATTTACTTAGGTGACTAACAAATCTTAGTCAAAGGGGTACAACTACTGTAGCAGGTTAGTATATACAAGTGCTGATTGTTGGGCGAGTTGGTATTGTACGTGAAAAAAACATGATTGTGCTTTAAGACAAGGACAGAGGAAGAACATACACCACAGAGCGCTACACTACATTAGCTACTCAGCACCACAGCAGATCCCTCTGACCGCCAACCCTAACTGCCGAACTTCGGAAAATATGAAAATATTTTTGCCGAAGTGCTCTGCCAGATGAAAATTTAATTTGTTTTATTTAGACATGAGAAGAACAGCACACAAGGACGAGAACACATAAAAAGAACGCACCGAAAAAGACACACTCAAGCGCCTTGTGTGTCTTACTCTAATTTATTTACTCGAAGTATACCCTCAATTGTCTCTGGAAAATGAACGAACACCACACACACAAAGAAAATTTAAAAATCAAGAACCTCATTTCAATTGCCCAAATGCGAACAAGAACATCAAAATAATATATCTGACTACGCTTACCTGCAGTTGCGTCCAAGGTAGCAGGCATCCAGTACCCTCGACGAAATCACCCTACAACGTTGACGCAGTAGGAAAGAAATATATTCAATCAACTTCAAATAATGCAAACTTAGCCATCTGACTCGCCTATTGCATGATCAGCTTTTAAAAATGCCTGCTCACACGCAGGAAAAAAAGAATGCCAAGACGATATACTTGCTAGTCTCTCTGCCGGCAATAACTTAATGACCTTATTCAGTAATATACTACTACTAATGTTTGCGAAGCGCACAAATAATTTCTAACTGCCGAATCTCGAACTTCGGCAAATATGTAAATTTTTTTGCCGAAGTAATTTGCCAGATTAAAATTTAAAATTGAATCTATGTTTTATTTAGACATGAGAAGAACAGCACACAAGCACGAAAACACAAAAAATAACACCGAAAAAGACACACTCAAGCGCCTTGTGGGTGTTACTTTAATTTATTTACTCGAAGTATACACTCAATTTTCTCTCGGAAATGAACAAACAGCACACACACAAAATAAACATAAAGATCAAGAGCCACATTTGAAGTGCACAAATGGGAACAAGAAAATCAAAATAAAATATTGCACTACGCTTACCTGCAGTAAACAGTGTTAAGAACTGTCACGAAATGCGTCCAAAGTAGCAGGCATCCAGTACCCTCGACGAAATCACCCTGCAACGTTGCCGCAGGACGAAAGAAATATATTCAATCAACTTCAAATAATGCAAACTTGAGCCATATCTAACTCGCCTACCGAATGATTACTTTTAAAAAAACCTGATCACACGCAAAAAAAAAAAAAAAGCCAAGACAACACTATAATTGCTAGTCTCTCTGCCGGCAACAACTTAATGACCTTATTCCGTAATATACTACTTTTAATGTTTGCGAAGCGCACGAATAATTTCTGACTGCCGAATGTCGAACTTCGGCAAATATGTAAATATTCTTGCCGAAGTAATTTGCCAGATTAAAATTGAATGTATGTCTTATTTAGACATGAGAAGAACAGCACACAAGGACGAAAACACACAAAAAAAACAAAAAAAAAAGACACACTCAAGCACCTTCTGTGTCTTGCTCTAATTCATTTACTCAAAGTATACCCTCAATTTTCTCTCGGAAATGAACGAACAGCACACACACAAAATCAACATAAAAATCAAGAGCCCCATTTTAATTGCACAAAGTGGAACAAGAAAATCAAAATAAAATATCGGACTCCGCTTACCTGCAGTAAGCAGTGTTAAGAACTGTCACGAAATGAGTCCAAGGTAGCAGGCATCCAGTACCCTCGACGAAATCACCCTACAACGTCGCCGCAGGACGAAAGAAATATATTCAATCAACTTCAAATAATGCAAACTTGAGTTATATCTAACTCGCCTACTGAATGATCAGAGCTTTTAGAAATGCCTGATCACACGCAAAGAAAATGCCAAGACAATATAATTGCTAGCCCGCTGCCTGTAACAACTTCATGACCTTATTCCGTAATATAATACTATCAATGTTTGAGAAGCGCACGAATAATTAGCTCAGACATTTATATTCGGTATTTCAAGGTAACGTGACATTTTACCAAACTGTTTATTAAACCTCGTTAAATTAAAAATTAAAAAAAAAGAAAAACGTTGATATTAAAAATCAGTGTTTAACACTGATTTTTACAAATATCACCGACGTTGAGAATAAATCGCGCCGGTTGGCCGGTGCCGCCAATGAATGCCTGATCGACTACTGCTCTGCGGGGAAAAAACAAAATAAAACAAAAAACAACCACCTTATGAGATTTTCAAATATTTCATCAGATCCTCAATTTAACGTCCGACGCCACACACCAACGGCCCCAAAAAGAGAAAACCTCCTACCCCCTCACGCCTTAAACGTAGGCGACACCCGATTCAAAAGGCGTCTTGCCGCCCGGCTCGCCGAACCGCCGCTCTCCCCCTTCGTCCACCCGCACACACATACACCGGGAAAAGCTGCTGGCTAAGCCACTGGTTAGCGTATGTCAACCTACTAAATGTGCGCTAGTGCAAGCGACAGTCATTCCTGTTCTTGCTCTTTATGAACTGCGATGGTCTAAACCGTGTCTACGTTCGCGCCACACACTAATTTTATCGAACGCTCGACGCCTTCAAACGTGCCAACATGTCCGCCAACCCTTTATCTAAGGAAGACGGGGGTCGCCTTCCCGGGCGGTAATAACCGACGCCAACTGCCGACCGCGCAGAACATTTCCTTACTTGCATACGGTGCACACGACTTGGATCTTCGACTGAAGTCAATGCAGCGCTCTCGGTGACCTCGTAAGAAGAGACTGAGCCGAACAGAACAATAAAGAACGTTCCTGCACCGGGACGCCTCCATCGAACGCCTCGAGAAGAAACACCGTTATGCCGTCATGACCGGGCGCGTCGGCGGGGAAGCCGCGGACGCTCCCGGTCGGCCGGGCAGGCGCTCTCCCACGCATGCGCGAATAATCACGTGTCATACGAGGAGACCAATTAGCGAACTCGTTTGCGCTTTCCCACAGCCAATCGCAGCGCCCAGGCTTTGGCAGTGCAAAACAGGTGCACCGTCTGGGAGGTAATACATGACTCCTTGGTGCCCCTACGCGGCGAACTTCACCTGGTAGCACCGCATTTTTCGTGTTTGCTGTGCCTGAGGAGGTAACAAGCGGAGCGCTTCACCCCTGGCCGGGAGGAGGGTGGTAAAGGCGGTCTGTTACCTCCTTTTGGTCCCCTTTTTTCTAAGAGTGCAGCTCGCGGAAGCCCGCCCTTTGGTTATCGAGGAGGGTTCATGCTTGCCAGAAGACAATTCCCTGAGCTGAGCTTCACTTCTGACACCAGTTGTTTCACCTTATTTTTAAGCGTTCTCTGCCCATGGTGTTCCCCTTGTTGACCTTCCGATCACCTCTTCTTCTACTTCTGTCACAATATAGGGATGAGATAACACAATGGAACGATTGTCATGATGATGCAGGATAGTGAGGATGATGCTAAAACTCACTTACATACACACACAAAAAAACTTCAAGACGGGTTGAAAGTCAAAAGCGCACCATCATGGTGCTCGTCATATTTCTGTTCCTGTTCTTTGTTCTGTTGCCGCAAAACCGGAGTGACTCAGCCGCCTTTGGCCGTGAATTTTCACGCCTCCGCTAGCAGTGAGGTCTCCCCCGACTACGACACCTGAATTCGGGGTCCTCACGCTGGTGTCTCTGCGTCGCCTGGGACGCGGATTTGGTGCGGGTGTTGCGTCGGCGTTTGGCTGAGACTCGTAAGCACGCGGGTCTCGGTCGGGTGTGGCGCGTCACTCGTGCCCGGCCCAACGTTACTAGAACCACTCAGTTGGGAAACTGCCATAGAGCCTGCTTTAAAAAAGTGGCTCCGATCCGTACTTTAGAACCGAGCTAAAGGCGATCGCAACGCCGCCATTTCTCCCGCAGCGTCCACTCCGCGAACTGCACGGCTGCACATCGAGTCGGGCGAGCGCCGGTGGCGCCATCTCGCAGGGCCATCTCGCAGTAGCTATAAAAAGCAACTTTCATGTTTCAACTCGTCGCTAAAGGGTGGCGCTGATATTGTATTTAGCTCGGTCTTGGTGGACGCCAGCGGCCCAGGTTTCAAGGGTGAGTTTCCCAACTGAGGATTTTAGTAACGTTGGCCCGGCCTCTGCGCCATGCTTTCCCGTCCCTGGTGGCGCGGGGATTATGGTGCTTGGGCTTCGTGTCCCGAAGATGTAGTCTCCACCCTCTCGTGTCCCGATGCTCCTTCGTCTTGTTTTGTTCTTCTGTTGTTGTTGTGTTTCAATTTAATTACCTTGCTCTGAGTGGCTGGCTAGCAGACGCTCACACGTACGGGCCACCGCCTATCTGCCTAGCCTTGCGAGCCACCCAGAGTACCACACGTTTCGCTACTAAAGATGATGATGATGATGATGATGATTATGATTATGATTACTATTATTATTACTATTACTATTATTATTATTATTATTATTATTGTTCTAGCATCGCTGAATCAATCATATACAAAAAAGACCTAGTGGCTTGACTTTTTAACACTGCTTGATTGGCCTCTTTACCTGGTAGCGTCGGCCGCGTCTGGACCACAGTATTGAACCGAACTTTTGATCGGTTCGGTTCGGGTTTGGGTTCAAGGCATTCGTTTCAGTTCCGGTTCAATTCCTGGGAGCAAAAATGACGGTTCTAATCGGTTTGAACAGGTTTGAACCGCTAAATGAAGAGTATATTTCCGGCGTTGTTTTGCAATGGGCACTATTTCCGTTATTTAATTTCGACGCAACGGTAAAAGAAAATCTAAATTAAGATACAAAACGTCGTGAGGGGTTCTCACAAAGTGTGGTAGGTCATTTAAAACACCCGTGATTGGTACAACTTTGCATCGCAGTATTAAAAGTTGAATCGCAGTTGGGCTCTTGAACTAAGGAATAAATTACAGTGCATAAAATCATGAAATAGGCACCTCGACGCCATATGTATCGTGAAATATAGTTTATAAAATCCGTTTCACAATATAAATGATGACGACGCAACTAAGCTAAAAATATTAAAATTTTGAAAATGTCACGAAAGTTTTAGGACAAACTCTTTCAGTCTCTTTTATAGAAACAATGAACGGCAATCACAACGCTTGTTTTCCTAATCAACATTGCTTACACTCAGCATCGTGATGCAGGCGAAGCATCATGCAGAAAGGAGTGACCAAAATTGTTCACTCTAATTTATATGCACCTTCGCACTCAGATCGAATCTGGCCTAAACTAGCGCGTACCCAAGTAAACATTTTCTTATACGGGATGAACTGGCATAGCCTGGCTGTTGAGGTTTGTTCTTGACAAAATGCCGGTCAATTCAATTTGCAAACAAGCACCATCCTTGCTAATTGATGATTTTTTGTTAAACA
This sequence comes from Ixodes persulcatus, assembly GCA_013358835.2. Classification (NCBI taxonomy): domain Eukaryota; kingdom Metazoa; phylum Arthropoda; class Arachnida; order Ixodida; family Ixodidae; genus Ixodes; species Ixodes persulcatus. The sequence continues at coordinate 87,743 of JABSTQ010003683.1, forward strand.
AAGCAAAGTGGTGTTTCGACATGGCAGTTACTTAATTGGTCACTTTCTGACGGTCTGTGTGCATAATCGTCATAGTTCCACCCCGCGCCCCTGTGTACTTTGTTTTTGTCCCGCCCACAGACACATAAAGTTGCTGTTCATAACATGAAAGAGGCAATAATACACTTCTGTATGTTTGAGAAGGCATATATGTGTCAGGAAGACATAGTTATTTAAATTAGCTTCAAAATCAGAAGTTTGTTTATGGCTCTCCCAAATCACTTCTACAAACTCATATCGAGGATAAAAACGCCGAACAATATTTGCAGAGAATATTTCAGATAATTTGGGGAGCATTTACTTATGATGTACATCTTTAATAGTCAACCTCCCCCCCCCCCCCCCTTTTTCGTGTCTTTATTATCTTCATTAATAAATGTTTTTTTTTTTTAAAGATGATTGGCTTTTTATTTATGTCCATTCGGTAATTAAATATATTTTATTATCATCAATAAAGTTGACTGCACGAAGTTCACATAACCGCTTGAGACTGGCACGCAAGGACGATACTCGAAAATACGTCGGCTCTTCAGCCGATCTGCGGAAAAGTGCTTTTTGTTCGCTGTTTGGCCGTGTAAAACACCGGGTTGCGGGGTGGGAGAAAAATGACTTTGTGCTCACATGATAGATCTGAAGGCAAATACATGAAATGTGCAGAAAGGGAGAGATAAGGAATGGTACTCTTTAATGGTATTCTTCCCCGACACCTGTGTTAAGCAATCGAGAATATGCACTGCCCGAAACCTCTAGTACTATATACGTGCAACATGTTTATAAGCAATAAACATTGTAGATTTAGATACAGTTGGTTCCAACGAACTTGATAAGTGTACCATCAACGCGGGTACTTACGTACGTTCCCAAGGGGATGCACCGAGTGACTCTTTTTTACAGCAGCACAGGCTGCAATCAAATGGCGGCGAGACCTTCGCGAAAGTAAAGCTACTTGCACAGTACAGATTAACGAAGTTTGCTTTATTTCCCGACACTATCTGCTGCAGTTACTATGTAACTTATTCTGAGTTCTTCAGAAAGATACAAATTCATTGCTTACCGAAGACGATTGCTCGTGCATCCCAGTTAGGCGCCTTTCACACAGTGCTCCGCTGAAGACCACTGGCAGTTTCCAAGTGGAAATGAAATCAGTGATCAGACAACCGTGATTCGTGAGAGAAATGTTCGAGAGGTCACACGGCACCCAGAGCTCTGATATTTGGACACGCACAAGCTACCATAGAGCTTTAACATAGAGCTTTGCTTTTTGAGCTTCTACCGTCAGTTTGGCCGTCACCTTGAGCACGGATCAAGAACGCGCTCGATGGGTCCACGCACCCGCAAGCCTCAGCATGGGACACACGGCGTGCAACCTGATAAAAAAAAAAAAAAAAAAAAAAAACGGATCGAATTTCGGTCTGTATCAAGGTTTAGATTCATTTAACACTCGTAACGTCCACAAAGCCAAAAGGAATAACGTTAAGTTGGCTAGATAGCAACGAAACTATCGCACCTTCGACACAACCGGAATTTCGTCCAAAAAGTTTCGGAAATTTCCGAAACAGCCTGAAACCGAACATCCGGAGTTTCGTCTCATCACTAGTGGTCATTATGATTTTTTCTTGCTCGTCTCATCACTAGTGGTCATTATGATTTTTTCTTGCTGAGAACATCAAATTCGGTGGTACAAAATGCATGCTGGAGAAGATCCGCGCGCAGTTCAAGTCATGTATTTCCTAGACACCAACTATTCTTGCTTGGTACAGCGTCATGAGGAACGTCGCAAACGTCTGCCACTATGAAAACGCGCTTTCTGGCAAGAGAGTTTTTGCAAACAAAGTAGTTTAGTTTACCATTAGGAACTAATTCCTGAGTTTGGTAAGTTGCAAAAATTTATATTAGTTTTCCTCTCCGTGCAATGACAAACACAGAGAAAATAAAAGAAAGAACAGCTTTCCCATCCTCAACTCGCAATTAGACCGAAAGGCCACGTGATCTGACGCTAATTATATACCGTCAGTGTTCATGATAGTCATACAATGGGGTTGGAAAAGCATAGAGCATGGGGTGAGCTTCAGACATTGTTAAAGTTAGGCTATTCTCATTTTTAATTTAACATCAGCCATTAGACGAATGTTTGGTGATGCTGAATGTCATGAACCCGAGCACTCGACTCGGACTCATGACGCCACGGTGCCGCGTGACTCGTGATGCGAATTCATGATGCCATGTGACTTCACGGTGTCTACAACGCTAATGAATCCAGTGGCGTTCTCAATTTAAATGGACTTGACGCAGTAAGTCACGTGACGTCACGGGGCAACGTGACATGATATTACTTGACAGCATGTCTTGACACCATGGCGTCACATGACCGAGTCGTGACACATGATTAATCATAGTGTCAATAGAAAAGCGCCACGAAAACCCACAATTTCTCATAAATTGCAATTCTGTATAGGTCGGTATGATCAATACACAGAAATACAGAGCTGTGCCAATTTTTTTATTTTCAAATATTCATTTTGTGATATTAACAACAACGAAAAAATCCCGTGAACCGTTTTGAACCAGTTGCCGTTCTATTTTTTTTTTCCGGTTCAGTTCCGGTCCAGTTTAAAGATAGCGGTGGAGGTTTCGATTTGGTTCAGTTCCTGTCCGGCTAAAAAGAAGGGTTCGGTTTCGGTTTTCGGTTAAGTTCGGTTCGGGTTCGACTCTCTGTTCTGGAATTCAGCTGAAACGAAATATAGTAGAAAAACAATATCAGAGCCTTGAATGCCTTTGCAGATTGGTTCATTGTGGTCCAGGCGCCAAGCAATTTGAAAATAGTAAAAAACAGGTGAAAAAAAAAGCACACAAAAAATATATGATTTTTTTTTAAAAGTAAAATAAATAAACTTTATTTGATTTATGTCAGATTTATTTTATTTAAATCAGATTATTTCGATTGAAACCCCTCTAGCCATTAAGTCGCGGCTCTTCGTCACTAGACGCGCTCTATGCGTTAGCATTAGTACCCTGGTACATGCGCTGACCTTGGACTGGTTGTAGAACACTATTCAAAGTTCGCAATGTCGCCCCGGGTTGGCGCCACGGCCCCACGTAACACCTAGCAACCGAAGATCGCCGGCGACGTTCCCCTTCGCCAATTTCGGCGCCACGCAGTGGGGGGCGGCGGGTGTATCACTGGGGAGCGTGTCAACCCACCCCGGCCCCATCGTTCACGCCGCTTCGCGGTGACAGTCTGCGGATGACTCATTACAAAATATTAGGGAGTTTTCGTATACCGTTTTCCGAGGTCCGCTGCGCTCTCCGAAACGAAGACGCAACTACTGCGCATGCGCGGCGCTAGCCTTGAGTGCAGAGTCCCGGGCCTCGTAGTGGGTTGCGGAGAACGTTTGGAGTTTTCGTAGATGGTTTTCGCCGTCCCGCAACGCCCTCCGCAACCCGCTACGATACCCGGAACTCTACAGTCAAGGCTATCGGCGCGCAGGCGCAGTAGCAACTTCTTCGTTGCGGAGGGCGTAGCGGAGGGGGAAACGCGGTCTACGAAAACTCCCTAGTGGCCCAAGTACGCCCTAGCCCCGCATACCCCGCTGCACCTCGGTTGCTAGGTGTTACGTCACGCGGTCGGCCTCGGAAGCTCCTGCCGCCGGCTTTGGAGACCTGTGGACGCACACGGGCTGCGGCTCCGTTCTTTGGCCTGCCACTCCATTTTTGACGCCCAGTCGTGTGACCATGTCACAGGAAAGTAAGCACACGGTGTCATCGCCCCTGTATGCACAACAACATGTATGCACAACAACAAAATGGCTTTGTCGTTTTCTGCGCATCGCCCGCTGGTCCCTCATGCACACGCAGAGAGAAGAGAGATTTCGTGAATGTTCACCCCCCGGGAAAGTCCTGAGGGAGTGCATTCACCCCGATTTCATCTCCATAACCGCTGCGCCAAGTGCTAACTCATTTCTTCGAGAATCAGCGTGGCGATAGCAGGGATTTTTAGTTAGCGAAAGCCTCTATTTGCTTTTTTTTTATTTTGGCTTTTTGATGTTTTTGCAATATAACATTACTTTTCCAGTGCTAGTTACTTTCTTTCGCGTTCTTATTTACTTGCAGTAAGACGTTATGTAAGTGACGAACCAAGTGGATGGTAGAAAGAAAGCTGAACATTCCGATTGGCTCAGAAGACCACTGCTTTGTGCTCGTGTTCATCCTGATATAAATCTTTCCAGTGTTGAGAAGTTACTTTAGGTTCAGAAAACTTGTACTTTATTTGAATTACAATCTCTGTGTATGCACTTGGACTTAACTTAAAGTGTTTTTTTTGTACCTTCCGAGGAAAGTGCAACTCCCGACTTCAAAGTACATTCACCAAATTTGGTCTCGGTAAAATTATAAGCACCTTCAAGTACCACTCACTCGCATCCTTCTCTCTCCCAGTACTATACACAACTTCTGACTCCGAGGTCGAGTTAAAAGTTCACCGACCTCTAACCAAAAACGTCGGTTGGCCAGCGAAGCTGTGGTATCACCTGCAACGATTGCCCACTGCACTATAGACCCTTTTTATGGCGAACGCCACCAGGTGGTGCCCAAGTCTTTGACGTCCCAGAAAACTTCCAATTTATAAAAAGAATGAACAAAGGCCACCTTAACACCGTTGCTTGAAATGTAGGTGAAACGTTTAACCACCAATTCTCCAGGTGAATGCCAAAAGAACGAAGGAGTGCGAGATCTGTTAAAATGTTTCGCGTATTCTTGTAAACCAACTTGACTCCTCCAAGATGTAACATTGCACAGCCGAAGGTCCTCGTTAAATCTATAACTTTGTTGTCCGTGTAGCATTTATGCTTTCTAGTACTGGTGACATAAGCAAGCTCGACAGGCTTGCAAAGACGGTGTGACCGGAAGTCGCTTGGGACGCAAGCGGCAGTTCATGTTTGTAAACACCAAAAGGGTCTATTCCAAATGATTCACGAAAGAAAAGTAAATGCACTGTACCAAAACTTTTTATACATGAAAGGCTAGTGACGTAACTCCTCACGTCGCAAGCTGCCGTCGCCGCGGCAGCTTGCGCAACAGTAATCTTTACCGGTGAGCGCTATGTGCTTCGCATTGTTATCAGGGGTGCCTTATCATCAATTATCTGGTTCGGATGTTTGTTTTTTGCTTGTTCTTTATTGAAACGAATTCTGTGCTGTATGTTGTATGCGTGATATTCACTTTTCGCTTCAATCGCTCAAGTTTTTTTTTTTTTTTTTTTTTTTTTTTTTTACGTGAGGACGACGACACGAAGAAATTCCAGAAATCCGACCTGCGAGTCATATACAGCTACGCTGAAATGGCGTATCGCCATGTGAAAACGCGTTTTCGTCTTTCAAGACGTCTTCCGCTCATTTTTCTGAGTGAAATTGACACTTTTTAAGAGAAAGGGAATGGACATACGAAGACTTAGTTAATGTTTTCAAAAGAGAGTTAGAGAAATATCGAATCAAACAAGGAGGAAGAAAACTAAAACGCAAGCTCAAAAACTGGTGGGATAAAGAGGTTAAGGCAGCAATATCGAGACGCAAAGCGGCATCTAGAGAACAGAAATGGGCAACGAAAAAGGGGGCCACACCAGCTGAGGTAGCATCAAAATGGGAGGACTTTCAGGAAAGAAAGCGGGAGGCATCAGCATTAATACAGGCCAAAATTGGGAGGGCAGGGGTCCAGTAGATGATAGAAATAAACCAGAAGGATAGGAATGCGGCAAAAAGGTTCTGGGAACACAATCAGTGCACAGGGAAAAAAGACCGAGGGGTACCAGCAGACACTAACCACACAGGAAGAGACAAAGGTAGAGAGGGAAGAGGCAAGAGAATACATTAGACATACAATCGAAGCAGCATTTTCGGAGTTAGAACCAGATCAGGCCGTAGAGAATGGTAGCATCTACACAACACAAGAGGAGGATCATACTGAAGAAGAGGAAATGACCACAGGGGAATGGGAAAAAGCAGAAGGAAAGGTTCCGGCTGGAACTGCGACAGGTCCAGACGGCATACCAATGAGACTGATAAAAGTTCTTGGCAAAACAAGCAAATTGAAACTAAGGCAGGTGATTGACCAGGTACTTATGGGATGGGAGGTACCCAGTGACTGGAAATGAGCAGGATGAGATTTTTATATAAGAGCAAGGGGGAGACAAAGACAGTATCAAATCATACCAACCAATCACAGTAACTTCAGTAATATACAGACTAGCTATGCAAATTGTAAAAAGAAGAAAGGAAGAATGGGCAGAGAGAAAGCAGACTCTGGGGGAGCTTCAAAACGGTTTCAGGAGGGATAGACGACTAGAGGATATTTTATTCGTAATCACTCAGTGCATAGAGATAGCAATGGCATGTCAAAAGCCAGTGATTTCTCTGCACACCCCCCTTGTTTTTCTAAAGGCACCCCCTTAATTCGCAACGACTCCTCTATTCTCAATGCCCCCCCCCCCCCTAAAAATCTAGACCTCCCCCCCCCCCCCCCACACACACACACACACACAAACTTTTTTTTAAATATTGGGGAAACCTCTGCTTGGAGCGAAAGCTCACGCTGCAGAACCCAGGGATCCTGGGTTCAGTCCCCACCTCTTCTCGTTTCGATCTGAATAAAAATCACTACTGCGTGGTGCACGTTAAAACCCCAGGCTAGCGGTTGTACTGCACTGGCTAAATTTCTCATCTACAGCTGAGAAACCAAACGCCCAAGCTGACTAGCTGCTGACTGTATAGACTTACACACAGCATTATTAATCTTTCTTGCTTGGTGATTCCGTGATTTACATATAAAGCAGAATGCACGAGCATCAAATGACAGACAAACGATAAATAAAAACGCCACCATTGCTCAGTGCGATGAAGTTGACGAAGCCACCATAGCTCTAATAAAGATTGAAAAAAAAGCCACCAAAGATCAGTGGCTAGAGCACTGGTCTCGTAAACCGGGGGTCGTGAGTTCGATTCTCACTGGTGGCTGATTGGGGTTTATGTTTTGTGTCGTACCATCAAATTCGCATCCCTTCACAGCTTCCCACTTCAGACTAAAGCGCGTTGCCCCCGATTGTGGTAGATGTTGCAGATAATCAATATAAGCTGGTAAATTGTTGGTTTACTGTCCTCCAGACTGAAGCATGCAATCCGATATCAATTTATATTTCCTGACTTTGCCAGTCTAGTTTTTAGTTCTGTATGCTGAAATAATTATTTTTACGAGTGTGAAATCGGTGACTCTATTGTCTATATGCAAAGTTCTTCTTTTCCTTGGGTGTTCAATTGTGTTTTGGTTTGTTTTACGTTATGTGTAGGGTTCCGCGTTTTCGGTTTCTATTTTTTCAAAATTCGGCGTACTTTTTTCGGTGTTTATTTTAAAATACACTTTTCGTTTTCTTTCGGCGTATATTTATGCCCACAAAAGTTTATTGCCTTTTTTCGGTGAATATAAAATAAACACCAACGGACACCGGATCAGATGATCCTTGCACGTAGCTCTGATATTTGTGATCACTCAAAGAATAACGGCGCAGAAACATTGAAAAAGAAATGGACACTTCATTTGGCAAATGTGTGCAACTGTAAAAGAAACAAGAGAAAAACATAGAAGTACAAACAAGTCCGATATGAAGCCTATGCCCAATAAACATGGATCTTCACCTTGTATACATCAGGATTACGTGATCTCATTATAGTACACACACATGTACTTGCCCAGGTTCTCCTCCTTGATCCCCACTCTTTATTTCCTGTTAATATGACCCTGAGCTTCGAGAATGCCCTTTAACGCTAACACTGGACACTGACAGGCTGAGGAGATGAAGCGCTGCCTGAGCCAGCATCGGCCAATCAACCAATTCTGAGCACCGAAAGAGACACGGTGCGACGTTTTAAAGCACAACACAACATGCAGAGCTTGCATCAAGTCAGTCTTCCTTACTACGAGTTTGAAAACACGCTCGTACATGGCGAAGTCATGGGGCATTTCGGACTTCACGTTCCGATCGATGATGCGCACATTAAACCAAAACGTCGTGATGCCATCCGTGTATCTCATACATTCGGACGCGTTTCGATAGACACTGTCGTTCCACTTTTTCGCCACGGCTCAGCTGTACGACTGGAAGGTCAAAGTGACCTTTTCCGGTTAAAACTGAATTTTAAAAAATGGACTCGACGAACTTTTATCGGTTTTTATCGGTTTAAATCGAAAATTCCGAACCTAAAAACTGACATTTTTTGGTTAAAACCGAATTTCCGAAAATGGATTCGGCGTGTTTTATAGGTTTTTATCGGTTTAAACCGAAAACTCCGAGCCCTAGAACTTATGTGGAAGGTGCATGAACTGCTTCCTTGCCTGCTTTTTTTCTTCTCCCGTAAGTCTGTTGTGTCTTCCCCTCGCAGAATGCCCTACCGGGGCCCTTGCGGTATATAAATAAATAAATAAACAAAAATTGGATGGCAAATTGCTGGGCAATTGTATTGCAACGTGAAACGTTCTAGCATCATGTGACGCGACGTCAATTTCCCCGATAAATGTATCGTAGAAACTGAATTGGTCTGTAGGTCTCTGACGTCCCATAATGCCACACTTTGCGCGTTGCACTATGGGACGCCACAGGTAACGGCTTCACAAAATGCTGCTTCACGAAATGCGGCTTCACGAAATGCGGCTTCACAAAATCCGGAGCAACTAGCCAAAATAGTTTCACGCTAAAATATATCTTTGTGGTTATTTTTGCGGAAGAGGTTCGACGCGTTCCAGGCACCATTCCAATAGTGCGGTGAAAGTGATTTTTCGACATGGTATACCAGGTCGTTAGCATCCGTCCTGGAGCACGGTATGTGTATGCGGAGCGCAAGTGACACTATCCTTTAATCAAGAGCCAATCAGATATCGCCGTTCTCACCACGACCCCTGTAAAAGAAGCAGACGAACTTGCGCTCCTTTTGCTAGAGTCACCGATAACTTCAGAAACGCAGGATGTGGTTTACCCTATTCAAGCTTTTTTGCTTGTGATTGGTTCTTCGAGTTTCGTATCGGCTAAGAGCGCAATTTTATTGGCTGCTGAGCGAGATGCTCGCGATAACAAGACTTCCTACGTAGTCAGTGACTTAAACAACGGCGGATTTTGCCCCATGTCAGCAGCCTCGTGTCCAGCGCTCCTCAGTGATCAGCTATCCACTGAAGGTTGATACTACTATGTACTTGTCGTTGCTCGCAGCATATATATGCCAGATGCAAGGTGTTCATACGTGCTTCGCTTCGTTACAGCTTCGAGTATTTGGATTGTAGGCTAGGAGTCGCTACATTTGCCCATTATTGGGGGGCTGTGATTTTAAATACCGCAAATGCCTCTTGAATAGATGTAAATTCTGAAGCAACTACTGTTGCTCAATGTCCCATCTCATACGCTAAAGAGCGACTGTGAGCGAGTATCGCTTCTCCAGCCCCTAATCGTGACTTCGTGGTGAACCCGTTCATATATCTGTGCGTTGTAGAGTTGTACACATATCGTGTATAGTTGCCGCTGCCAGTTGCTTGAGAACGCAGATGGAAGTCGTGGCCTTCGTGTGAATACCTTCCCCTTTTAGGATTGCAGATGGTGTTGATAGTGACCTTGGATGCACAAATTTTTCTTCTGGAGAAAGGAATCCTTCAGGATCCTTGTGTTCAAGTAGCCTAAGTTTTTTACTGGTGCCCAGGGACATGGCTCTACTTGGCTAACGGTAATTTATATTGAACAACAGACCAATTTCACCAGCCGGTTTAGGGTACGCCGCCGCTGCCTCAGTGCATCGAGGGAACTTTAGTCCTTCTGCGCATGGGACAATCTTGCTGCAGCTCTGCACGTGCAGAGCACGATACGGAACGAGCCACCTCGAGCACTGCGGCCTGCTTCCGCTGAACTAAAGTTATGACGGGGTCACGCAAGCTGCGAACGCTTGGTGAGGACGGTTTATTGATTTCAATAGCCAAGTTCGGAAAGACAATTGACTGGCCTCAACCACCCGCTGCTCCCACTTGTCACTTCGAAGCAGTGTTGTACACGTTCTTCCAAAATAGGAACGAAAGCTCGTTCCTCGTTCCTTCTCAATCATGGAGCGAGTTCCCGTAACAAGTTCTAGTGGTTCAAAAGGAACGCGTTCCGGTTACATTTTCCAAGATTGGAACGTTTCGTTACTTTAACGTTACCTTTGCGTATTTTAGTGAAATCTTGTGCCAAATAATCTATGGATAAAAAAAAGCACGTGAGAATATTCACATCAAATTACGGGGTGAAAAAAAAAAAAACTCACTACAAGGTCTACTTTCTACTTCAAAAATAAACTACGCGTCGCCGAACGGTTGAACTTTTCAATAGGAAAATGGCGACCGACAGAGCTCTTTAATACATGGAGCCCTATGGCGCCAGTCACCGAAAAAGGGCCGAAAATAGCCCCCATCTTCCCACTGCAATGTCCAGAGAATCACATAACTTCTGAATAAGATAACGGTTCGTACTGAAACTTTGGCATCTGGTTCGGACCGCTAGCGCTACATTTGGGTGGAGAAGGAGTGTTGGGAGATGCGTAATTTCTTGTTTTCAAAAAGAAACATATTTTTTTTAATTCCTGTTTTTCTTTTTTTTTTCCTTTTTTTTTTGGGGGGGGGGGGGGTGGGGGGGAGGGACACACAGACACACACGCTGTATACGTGCTGCCACGATCCCATTTCTTCCAGTTATTTGTCTTCGAGTATCTTTCGGACACTTCCCCATCCCTTGAAGTCAGAAGTTGAAATAATCGATAAGAAAAAGCCTAGATGGCTACAACTTCTTGCAAAATTACAGATATATAGACAAAAAAAGGAACCATGTTATTTTTAAAATGCATAGAGTTCCCGTTCCAGTTCCACCGATGCAAGATGGAACGGCGGCTTTCCTCCGTTCCTCCTAGAAGGAACGCATTCCAGGAATGTCGTTCTTTTGAACGTCGTTCCGTACAACACTACTTCTTCCAGCCTAGATTACTTTCCTGACCTCCGCCCTCTCCCTCCTCTTTCAAAAGACACGCGCTCGCACGCGTGGACCCCAAAACGCTGCACGCGACTTGCGACCTGAAGAGATATTACTCGATGCTTGTCGAGGTCCCAATATTTCAGATCGGCTTCGTATCGTACCATTCAGCAACAATTGTCTTGACAGATTGGCTTTGTGCTGTCCACAATTGTAGGCTCTATGCTATTTCACATTAGTGTGACCGCAGCGGAGGCTTCTAATGCGGGGGCAAAGCTTTGAGCTTCAATTAGAAGACACATGTGTATGTTGAGAGACTTTTCCACATCTATACGCGCAGGCACGTAGCCAGGGGGGGGGGGGGGGGGCATGGGGCCCGGGCCCCCTCCGAAATCTTCCATTTGGCTGAGATCTCCTCTCCCCCCTCCCTCTCATACAGCATTTTGTCATGGGCGCCCCCCCCCCTCCCCCCCCCCCCCCCCCCCCCGAAACACAATCCTGGCTACGTGCCTGTATACGCGTATACTATATACTGAGAAGATGAGAACGTCAAGGAGTTATTTCAGATGTCCCGCCTAAAGCGCGAGCTCCCTACCTTCCATGATACTTCGGCGTCTCGTGAGCTGCGAGCGTGCACGCGCAGCCAAAGCAATGCGGAAGGCAACGAGCGCGTTTTGGAAGCCGGGCATCCGAAAGAGATGCCCTGCCGTTCTCATTCTATCAGTGACAATGGTCGGTGACAGGGTTAGAGCCCAGCAGATGCTCCGCCTCGACCGAGCGCTTTTTGCCTTCGATAACACCTTGTCGCAAAAGCAGCCAGAGCACGGCGGAAGGCAACGAGTGCCTGCTGGAGGCGGAGCATCTATTCTCCTGGGTTCTTAACCTGTTATCGACTATAACTCAGTTCTGCCTCCCGGTGCGGTATATTGGTATATAGTGTGGATTGCGCGGACTTATTCAAAAGTGTGAAGGCTACAAGAAATAATGGATACACCAAGCAACGTGTTTACGGCAACTGAACCAGCCGCAGCGCCTGAGCGAGGTCAATTGCCTCCAGGCCATTATGATTAAGTAAACTATTAATGCGAAGGGGGGGGGGGGAATCGAGTTCATATTTATTGATACAGATACAATATGGCAAACGAGCTCACAAGCCCCTCCGGTTTGCGGTGTCCCGTGCACCTGATATTTTCGTGGCTCGCCAGAGGGTTTCTCACATTTGTCTGTCTCGTCCCTTTGGCTTCAACAGACCATCATTGCAGTGTTCTGCTGCTTGATGGCTAAAGTGCTCGCTGGTAACGTCGGTGGGGGCGGCGGAGGCCTAGCTCTCAACGCCTACGGAAGTGGTCTCGGAAATGGTCTTGGTCTCGGAGCTGGTCTCGGCGGTGGCTACGGGGGTCCTGGTCTCGGAGGTGGCCTCAATCTTGGCTTTGGAGGTGGTCTCGGAGGTGGTCTCGGACCTGGTCCCGGAGTTGGTCTCGGCGGCGGTTACGGGGGTCTTGGTCTCGGCGGTGGCCTTGGCGGCGGTCTCGGCGGCGGCTACGGGGGTCTTGGTCTCGGCAGTGGTCTCGGCAGTGGTATCGGTGGTGGTCTCGGAGCTGGTCTCGGTGGTGGTCTGGGCGGTGGTCTTGGCGGTGGTCCCGGAGGAGGCCTCGGAGGGGGCCTCGGAGCCGGTCTTGGAGCCGGTCTTGGAGGTGGCCTTGGAGGGGGCCTCGGAGGGGGCCTCGGAGGGGGCCTCGGTGGTGGTCTCGGAGGTGGTCTCGGAGGGGGCCTTGGAGGTGGTCTCGGAGGTGGTCTCGGAGGGGGCCTTGGAGGTGGTCTCGGAGGTGATCTCGGAGGGGGCCTCGGAGGTGGTCTCGGTGCCTTCGGTGGCCTTGGACTCGGAGGTGGTCTCGGCGGCTTAGGTGGCCTTGGCCTCGGAGGTGGTGGTCTGGGAGGCGGCGGTCTCGGAGGTGGTGCCGTCGGTGAAAATGCTCTCTTCAGAAGAAGCTTCGGACGTGGTCCTGGCGGAGCTGGCGTCGTGGCTGCACCAGCAGTGACAGTAACCGCTCCGGTAGCTGTATTGAGACCAGTAGCCGTAGCCGCTCCTGTCGCCGCAGCCGCACCAGCGGTAGGAGGTTCTGCACTGTCCGGGCCGGTGGTGGACAGATCAACATACGTCGTGAGGAGTGTCACTAGTTCCACCATCACCGGTGGCAGCCACGGTCCGGAAGGATACGGCGGAGGTAAGGCGCCACGCGGAGCGTACACCAAGCTCCCGAGCGATTTATAGTGCCACTTAACAAATGTTTATATATCGAGTCTGCTCACTATTATATTGTTTCTACATAAATGAACAATTTCTAAAACCGTGGTTTCAGTGCCTGTGCTAACTGAATACGGAGTTTAATCGACATGTTCTCTTAAAGCCCGTTCCCACGTTTGACCATGCTACGTTGAGATACGACTGTGGGGTTACTACCGGTACATGTGTGCTTCGTATGCCGCGCGCCAAGATACACTCCTGGAATTGATTTCGTTTCACGCGAAGCACGGATATCCCGGTAACCCGCGTTCGTATCTCGATGTTAGTATCCGCAAAGTAGCCCGAAGTTGTGCAAACCTAGTTTGTGAATAGGCCTTTACCTTGTGAACGCGCGTTAATGACCAGCCTATTGGCGACGTGAGCGATCGAAAGCGTCGCTGTGGTCGGTCCACCACAATTGGCCGAATGCTGAATATGACGTCAGCAATGGAGGTCTCTTCGATGGAAATAAGAGGAATGTAAGAACTTCAATTTTGACGGTGTTGGCAGTGTTGCTTTGAAAGCGCTATGATTTCAGGCTTTCACCATGCTCATTACAAACACCATCGAACTTGTTGTTCACAAGGTAATGACGTCACGAAAGGTAACCAAACGAGGGCGCCACCAATACATCTCGCCGCTAAAACACGAATGCAAGCGGGGGCCGCTGCAATGTCTCAATTGTTGCGTACAAGTCCGTGCAATGATGAACCTGTTGAGGTTACCTTCACGTGCATACACACGTCTTTGCGCGTATGCGACACCAACCGGGACGCCGTGCTTGCAATTTTGTGCACTGCACTTGCCAAGCTGCATTGTCCCTCTACGGTGGGCAGTGCTATGAGGTGCCATATCCCAAGGCAGGCTGACTTCAAGCTGAATGGACCATGTGTGGTGCAAGGAGTGTTTACCTTTGAGATATTTAATGTCCACTCCAAAAGCACGACGCTTTGAAATTGGAAAGAATGCCCTCGCATAGCAGAATTATGTTCTTCGCGTTGATAACTTTTTAAGTTCCATTTTCAATCTCTCCACCCATCTAACCCAGAACATTGTAGCCAACCGAAACATTTTCCCCGAGTTAATTTCTTTGTTTCTTTGTTCTGTTTTTTTTTTCTTCCTTCCTTCCTTCCTTTCATCGTTCCAAAGCTGACAACGAAAAAAAAAAAAATGCTCCAACTGAGAACAGCGTTTTTATAGTTATTAGACTGACACTTACAACTTCTCAGTTACGCGAGACGACTCTGGGATTATCTATCCAATTTTTACCACTTGCGAACAATGATGGCAATTGTAAGTTATATTTAAAACAAAATGAAAAGTTATTTTAACATTTTGTTTAATACGATTTATATGCAATGAACCTGATGATGGCAAAAGCTTGTGTTGTATGTCTTTTATTTTTAATTACATAATCGAGTCTAGTAGCCCTTTAAAAAAAAGAAAAGGATATATCGAACGTAAAGGTATACAAAAAAAATGATATAGAAACAAGAAGCGCGTCAAGAGTTGGCGCCGTGCCGACAGCAACGCCACCGCAACGACGTGCCGTCGGGCACCGCGTGTTTGTGCAGATCCCACTTATCGTAGAATTCGTGAAGGCAGAAAGATGATGATCCCTCCTCACATTCCTGCAGCTGGTGGCATCGGCGGTGGACTCGGGGGTGGACTGGGAGGCGGCGACGGTGGGACCGGCGCTGTGGGTTCGGTGGGTCTCGGTGGAGGAGGCGGCCCAGCCGGGATTGGAAGCGTCGCCGGGGCACCTGGCTATTTGTCCGGACTCGGCGGTGCAGGCTACGGGCCGGGCTTGGTTTACAGAGGATACGGCGGCTACAAAGGATGGCACTGAGTCAAAGAACAGGTAAACGAATCGGGCCGACTGATCCCCTTCTTCTTCACCAAATGTGACTTGCGAGTGACTAGCGGTAAAAAACGTTTTTGGCGTGGTTTCGATCCAAAACTGCCACCGGATTTACCATATCTCAACAGTAGATACCGAAATCCGACCCGTATTTGTTTTTGATGTTGATTCTTTTACTTGCCCCGAAGGGGGAAAACATGTATTATGAAACGTCGAGCTGTACAACGAAAGGAGTTCATACTATTTTGAATCAACGAGACAATCCACTGCGCCATGGAATTCTGTTGGCGACTTCTGCGAAATCAAAGGCACCAAGCGGCTAGAAGAATAAGCTGTAGCGGCAGGTTCGCTCGCCAGTTTCCTCAAGCGAATCAGGTATACTCACCGCGCCTGGCAATCTAAAACAAAAGCCGTTAAAAAGAAAATGACGAAAATTGTTAAACATTGGGGACAACTTTCTTTGGCTATGCAGTTAAAACTATTGGCGCACGAGCACTTTTCACTCCTTCTGAAATACCACAGAAAGTTGTCCACCACGAGTAGAATAAAACCTTTTCGTAGACCGTACGGTGCGCCTTGCGGGCCCTGCTGGTGCGTGCTCAATCAGTGCTCGAAGTGACGGCACGAGCTCAAGCTAACAACGCAAAGCTTTCACGTACTATCTAAGAAAAGTCCCTGTTGTCTCCAAGCAAGCAAAAAAAAAAAAAAAACAGAAAACAAATTTTTGGATGGAACTATTAAAACGTCCTGTTAAAGGCTGAACTTTATACGGTATTAATAGGCTGCGAGCAAGTAACGAATTTCGCCCGGCGGTGTTTGCTCTGAGCGCCGCGCCAGATAGACCACTAAATGAGCATGCGCTTAGAGTATCGGCACTCCGTTCCCCGACATTGTTGTGGGCGCCGCCATTTTGGTGCTTGTGCAGAGCAGACGCAAACCCGATCGTCATGATTCAAAAGTGCGACTTCCTCAGCATTAGATTCGGTGTTAGGAAGCTCATGTAATATTGCTTTGCCTTGTCGCGAACTGTTGAAACATTTGTGGAGGACGGAAAATCGTTTCCTGTGATTTCAGATAAAGCTTCAGATAACTGGCAACCATGATTCTAAGCCACAATATGGCCAAGTGTCGTTACTTTGAAGCGTATAGCTTATTTAGTCGCGTTAGGGCCAGAGTAGTGGCCGTTGCACTGCGCGCAAAACGAACGTGCCGCCAGGCAGTTCGTCGGTTGTTCGCTGCATATAAACCCTTTTCAAAGTTATCAAAGTACTAAGGAGCATATTGCGAGTGCAGTTCCACACGTCGCCTTACTGGGCTCTGCAGCAGTAACTCCTCTAAAGCAAAAGTCTACAAGAAATGGCACTTTCCACACGAGTGCTTCGACTTCTTAGTTTGGTTATTTACTTCAAATCCTTTATACGGATGAGGCGAGTGCGGGCACCGCGTGGATTTATGTTCCCAGCATTCTTTCTCCTTGGTGAGATCGGTCTATTGGCAAGCCCATTCCCTCCACGGAGTGCTGCCTTCAAGGAGTGCTGCGCTCCATGGGGTGCTGCTGTTATCTGCTGATAAAGAGCGAGGCTTTGTTGTCATGCCAAAGGATGTGTATGTCAAAAAAGACAGCGAGGCCATTGGTTCTACTTTAATATGTGTTCACGAGACTTCACCTGAAAAAATCAAGCAAGAAGCTAAGAAGCTGTGTAGGACGCTGGATTTGAGTCGCTTGCTCAGGTACATCGCTAGTAAAAAAAAAAAAAAACTCAGTTTGAAAATGTTTGTCACTGCAGAAACCCATAAGGTTGACTGCCCCTTTAGGATCATAGTTTTCGAAAAAAAGTACCTGGCAAAAATCGGTTGCTTTGTTTTTGCATTTGAAGCTAAAACTATTGACCGCTGACGACCCATTTCTTCTCAGGGACTCCAACCAGCTCATTAGGTTTTTAAATAACCATACCGATAAATGCTTCAATGCCTGCTCCATGGAAATCAAAGATTTGTTTTACTCGTTACCCAAAGGGAAATTGCTGTAGTGTATCGAGGAGCGCATAGATAATTTAGTAGGGGTGCAGGCGAGCTGGTGAATGTTAACCATGTTGAATAAGCCTGAGAATGGGGCAGAAATGAACATGTAAGTCGAAGGAACAGAAATGGACAGAATGACGGCTCAAACTCAGCAACCGAGTTTATTTAGTCCGCCTCCTTAAATAGCCCACAATCACCCACCACCAGCACAAAGGAGCAACCTCTAAACAGTCCAAATGCCAAACCCTCCGATACACAAAGTAATACTATGTTTGGCGTTTGGACTGTTCCGGCAGTGGTCTCAAACTCACTTGAGCGTGGGGACCAGGTAGCCCACACCGGAAAGGTCGAGGGCCAACGTAAAACGAGGGGGGGGGGGGGGAGGGGGTTGAAAGATTTTAAAGGGAAGATACCTTGTGCTCTATGCTTGTTGTAAACTCACAGTTTTTGCAGTGACAGCTTAAGATTTGATTTGTTATATATGACTACTTTGGGCCCTGACCTGCTGTGATAACAATAATTACGTTGACACCGCACCGCCAAAATGCTGACATTTTTAATAATAAAGTACACTGTCGTTATCGTTGCTTAATTCACTCAGGAAATACCCAAGATCACCATTTCCCTAAAACAAAACGGTTAATTTGTCAGTTTTTGCTTTTCTGGCGATTTTTTTACAACACTATAAAAAATATTTATCTTTTTAATAATTTTCTTTTTTTTTTAAGGCGAAAATCTAAAGCTTGTAGCTTTATCTTTGGCAGTTGTTCCTGCTGACTGAGAGTTCGAACAGCCGAGATGCAACCTTCAACGAAGAGCTCGCCCGCGCTTGCAGCCTAGTAGTGGAATTGTTGTACATTACAAAAAGCTGGGAAGCAAAAAATAAAGCGAAAGAAAGGGCAAATGAACATCAGATGAGTATAAACTATGTGAACACGTTTAATTTGAGCGAAAATAAATCGGCGAGAAGAGATCACTATGCCGCACGCCATTTCTAGCGCCCGAAACATGGGAACCGGGACTCGTGGTCGGTTGCCTGCGGGCCGCGTTCCAGCGAGTTACGGGCCGCTTGCGGCCCGCGGGCCGCGTGTTTGAGACCCCTGGAGGTTGCCCCTTTGTGTTGGTGGTGGCTGATTGGAGGATTTGGCGTTTTAACTGGTTAGGGGTTGCCCCTTCGTGTTGATGGTGGCTAATTGTGGGCTATATAAGGAGGCGGACTAAATAAACCTGATAGCTGAGTTTGAAACGTCGTCCTGTACTTTTCTGTTCTTTCGACTTACATGTTCATTTCTGCCCCAGTCTCAGGTTTATTCAACATGGTTTGCATAAATAAGTTGGTAGGCGTGTCGGTCGGTGGCTTCCTCGAATTACTCTCCTTTTATTTTAAATCAGCTTTCGCCACATGAAAACAATTCACCTCACTACAAAGAAAGGGATTGTGCATAGGGTCTTGCGATACACCCATCCTCAGCGATATTTCTTATCGAGCACCGGTTAGCTTTGGCGCTCAAGTTTCTCCTCTCCGAATAGCGGAGTTTGCAGAACACCGACTGACGTCGGTTCCAGGCACTTTATTGAAGAAAATTAAATAGAAGGCGGTAGAGATGCAGTAGACGTTCCCAAAGGAAAAAGAAACGAAGTTACTGTGGTTCCATATTTGCATAGGGTTTCCAATGGCTTAATTAAAGGGCACTGACAACCCAAAGGTCGTATATTTTTTTATTGTCTAAAACGATGCAAGTTGTAGTCATAGACACGCAAAAAAAAAAAAAAACGCATCGCGAAAAAACATTTCCCCGCGCGCGCGCGCGCCTTTTTATTTTAGGCGTTTCAATTTCCCGCGCTCACCTCCTCGATTCTTTTGATCGGTGACGTCAAAAATCAGAAAATTTAGAAGCTTTGTAGGTGACATTTCTATAAAAGTTAATAACGGCAATCGTAAAACATGTTTTTTAACGCAATTGCGAACGCACTAGGGCCCCTCTTTTTGAAATACCAGAAATCAGAGTTCGGTGTGATGTTGCTTCCTAGATTTGTACCCTCCCTCGGAAAACTTGGCGGCGCTCGTCGGCGAGCAACACGGCGAGTCGGGGAAGAAACCGGTTTTTTCCCGGACCGGCGTGATATCACCTCCTCCTCGCTTGGGGTCGCCGTGACAACGGCGCTTTGCTTCATAGCGTGGAGCGGAGGTCTGAAAAAGAGTCGAGTCGCAGGAGACCGCAAAATTTGACTCACTGCACTGGCGCGGATCGCGCGGGAACTTCAAATTCGGCATTTGGAAATTGTTTTTTTTTTTTTTTAATTCACAAATACTGAATTTTCAAGTTTCGAATTTTGAGGGTAATGTCCCGGCATCGTTTTCAATCGTTTCAGATAATAAAAAAAAATATGATTTTGGTGTGTCAGTGCCCCTTAAAGGGGTACTCCACAGTTGTTTTTTTTTAGCTACCTCGACTAACTATATTTTCTGACTCCCTGGCCTTTACCCTTCCGGTATGCTATTTAGTATCGCGAAATTCATAATATTTATTGTAAAATCAGCAAATGAAAATGATGCAAAAAACAACATTCAAATATACCCGCACTTTTCAGTGCCGTGACGTCAGTGGCAGCAGGCTTGCCAATCGAGCAAGCAGTCAAAAAAAAAAAAAAAAAAAAAAAAATATATATATATATATATATATATATATATGCCAATCATTTGTTCCGTGCTGGAGCGGGGGTACTGGAGTGAGCTTCCAAAGCTTTCATTTGACACCATGAAACTGCTTGGAATCAGTTGGAAACAAAGTCTATAGTCGAAAGAGTGAACCCCTGCCTTCCACTGACGGCACTTTTTCGTTGCTGCCACTAGAGACTTTCAGTTTGAAAAACACGGTGTAGACCAAAACTGTAAAGTCAATAACATTGCGAAGAAACAATATTTTGACCTAATATTTAGGATACTATTTTAGCGATGTTTGTTGGTGAGTTTAGCAAAATTTCAAGGAAATCGAAGACAACTAAAAAAAACTGTGGATTACCCCTTTTAAGAAAATAGGAAAGCGAATAGACGTCATTGTTGTCTTTTCTGCCCCAACAAGTTATCCAATTTTTGCAAAAAAGTCAGTCTCACAGCCGGGTCGGTTTTTTGAATGGACAGAAAAAGTTCTTTATTCCATTTCGCTTTCATGTTGTAGGCACTACCATACCTCGGCATTCTCACTCATGAGTGCGATCACTCACGATCACTCACGCTCACCGTCAGTTTGGAGGTTATCGTGAGTGTGGCCGCGAGTCTCGAAAAAGTGTGAGTGTGAGTGTGAGTGTGATCGCGAGTTATGTGAGCTCATGAGTGTGAGTGTGAGTGTGAGTTCTGAGAACTGATGAGCATGAGTCTGATCGTGAGTGTGATTGCGAGTTCTGAGAACTCATGAGTGTGAGTGCGAGTGTGAGCCCTGCGAACTCATGAGAGTGAGTTTGATCGTGAGTGTGATTGTGAGTTCTGAAAACTCTTGGGTGTGAGTGTGAGCTTGAGCGCTAAGTGAAGTACTCATGAGTGTGAGTTTTGAGGTCTCCTGAGTGTGATTGTGAGTTTCGAGGCTTATGAGCATGAGCCTGAATCAAGACCTGAGTCTTCGGGTGGATACGAGTGCAGTGATCGCATTAGTCTGCGTGATGACTTGCGTCTGAGGACCATGGCCATGATGAGTCGCGGTGAGCGCTGGTATTATCTTAGCTGGGTTGGTCACGTGAGCTCCCGGGCCGTCTTAGTGGGCGAGGAGACTCTGGCTTTGCAACTACTGCGTGGGGTTCAGGCCTTCAGGGTTGGTTTGGGTGTCGCTCGCCTGCTCCTTTGCCATGTAAACGCACCGGTTCCTGTGGAGGGCGGAGGAGGTTGGGGGGGTGCTTGTTCTTGCAGGCTCCTCCTTGCCAGCGCTCTCCGCAATGTCTCAACCAGCTGTGGAGGGCAGAGGGGGTATCGGGGGGAGGGAGGGGTTTCGTTTCTCCTCGGCTTTCGTCTCTCCTCGGCGTTCGCTCTTCGCTTCACGGCAGACGGCGAGACGCTAACGGACTGATGGCGCCTTGAGGCGGCGCGGTAACAGTCGGAGTTGGGGAAGCGCTCCTTTCTCTGTGGCATTGAAAGGCGCGTGTGGATTTCGGCTCCTGTTGCCAAGTTGGTGCCAGTGGGCACAGAATTTTATGATTGCGTCAACTATAACGTTCGCAGGGCTGCGATAAAATTAAGTTACTCGCATGATCCTCATCAGCACCTGCAATTTTATCTTTCTGTCCACCTCACCGTACCTTTCGCAAATGAGTCATCACTCAGGAAGTGCAACAGAGGTGGTGTCATGATCGATCGAAGCTTCGAGTGAGGTCTTTCCCATTGTGCGATGTCATGCTTTTAAGTGTCGTTTGGGGCAATATGGCGCAAGTGCATGTAGCCAGCCGGCAATGGACAGGCGGCGCAACGAGAGTGCTGCCTTCAGCGCCACAAGCGGAGGTGTCTCTGTTAATGGGTCGGCCAGTCTGCACGTCGGGTCGTGGCGAGCGGCGGCGACCCCAATTATAGGAGTCCCCGTGTGCACGTGCGCGCCGTGTCCCTTGTTCTTTTATGTGGTTTTTTACGACGATCGGAGCCTCGATAGGTCGAAGTGTTTAGAGCATATTCTAGAGTTGTCATTTGGACACCAGTTTGAGTTGTCTTCACAACTTGTGGGGACGCTCTATATTAATTGCCACCCGATCGGTCCGTGCTTCACTCGTCTCCCAGGAAGTGACACAACACAACGAGAAGGCAGCGAATGAGTTTACTGTACTCCCCGGTTGCCCGTCTTCGAGAGCCGGCAGTCCGAACCCGCCGATTCTAGTTTTCATCCGTTGTTCATAGCTCGCAGTTGGAGTCCGTGTCCACGCCTGCGGATCGTCCTTCCCACGCGCTGCGTAGGCTAGCTGTTCCGGGCTACCACAGCCAGAGTTTCGCTGCGGAACCACTCCTGGATCGTCATGGCCTAGGCCTGTAAGGCCAAAGCTCGCCGTTTCCGCCGGTCCTGATCCGAAGCTCGCTGGTGGAATTCTCCGGAGTTCACCATGGGCCAGAGCAGCCAGAACGGCTCTATCGTTCCTGCCCGGCCCCAGCCTCGTGCAGCACGCTCGTCCTCTTTCCTCACCGGCTGGCCCTCGCTCGCGCCTCGCTCGACCGTACTCTTCTTCTCCCAACGACCCCACGACACTAGAATAAAATGTGGGTAATTAGGACTAAAATCTGCATGCTAGAGAACAGTGCACAAGCCTGGTGTAAAAAGGCGACAGGCAAAAAAAGTGTGCGTGTGAGAAGGATATTTACGCTTCGCATGAGCTTTTTCTAAAGAAAAACTTTTGCATCCTGTTTTCTGCACGCCGTCACATTTGTTACCAGACTCAGCATTAAATTTGGTAGCCGAAACAAACAAAATTTTGTTCTACGAAAATACACTATCTGAAAACTCGCAGATTTAAAAGGTTTTGGTTGCGACCGCGTGTGCCGAACGGCGCACGCGGTCGCAACCAAATGGACGCCTACAACTGTACGAGTGCCGGAACAGGTCGACGGGCATCTCGCTTCAAGACCTGATTGCGTGATTCTCGACGTCAAAGCGAAGCAACAATCGGGCCGATTTTTCCTGCTGTATATTGCTGTCTCAGAGACTCGTAAAACAACTTGTATAAATATGTTATTTTGCAAAAAGAGTTTGTCTGCAAAAGGAGTTTGTCAGACCACTTTCCAAGCCTGCACATCTATTTTCGTTCACTTCACAGTTAATGTAAAATTCACTTACTTGATGCATCGCACTGCAGTAATCCACTTTGTCGCCGTGTCGCTTCCCAAGACCTTGAAGGGAAGCGGCAAAGTTTGACGCTTGAGTCACCTTCGCGACTGTGGCAGTCTTTCACGCAGCAATAGCAACGTTTATTTTTTGGGGAAACTCTAGGATTAGGCAAAATGTCACAAGAACCCGGTAAGGTCATAGAGACGTGAAGTTGAGACTTACTTTTATGAAAAACAGTTCCAAAAAGGCTCACGCCGATCCGAAATACCACGTTCACACGTGGTTTCTAAATGCGGCCGCCCGCAGTCCTCGCGACCTGGGCCACCCTGGCTTACCCAATTTGTTTTATTTTTCAGTCGCTAAATGGCGCAACGTGTAGTGCCGAACTGCATTGCTGGTTGCCTGTGGGCACACCAATAAGCCCGTTTAAGTATGACTTAGCAAACTGTGGAAGCTACGACTCAGTGGGCCACTCAGAGACAGGTGGCATCTAGAATAGACGCCTGGGAGACGCTGTCACGTGTCTCGATCCAATGAATTTACTGGCTCATCGGGATTCGTAGAATTCGCCGTGTGCCGTGTGCCTTCTTAAGGCCGGTTCAGACACTTGCGTTTGGGTGCGTTTGACTGCGTTGCGTCGAGAACACAAAGCAAGTCACCTGGCACATCTGTGCTTCGTATGAAGCGTGGAATCCAATTCAAGGAATGATCTTGGCACGCGATATAAGCAGCAGGGATGTCCTGGTTTCTCTCAGCCGCAACGCAGTCAAACGCAGTCAGACGCAACTGTCTGAACCAGGCTTTAGACTGAGAAGTAGATGACGGCGGCGCGCGGTGGCCTTAACGTCGCGGCGCCTGCCCCACGGCCACGGCCGGGTTGCCGGCGCGCCGGCTGGACGCGACTGCGAGGCGCCAATTGCCCGAGCTTCTCGGGCTTCATGCATGAAGCTGTGCTCCCCTTGGCCGTTGTTTACTCATGTTTCGTTTTTACGTTATTATGGTTGAATGCATAGGTACTCAGAGTGAGGCAAGAATTTCTTGTACAACAAAAATAATATATCTGATAACCAACTTTTTACAATATAATTCTGAAACACTTTGAAGCAAAACGCTGGAAGGCCTATGACACATATCGCGATGATTCACGCCCGTCATAAAATTTTACAATGGTGTAGCAGAGGGCAAGATTGATCAGCGGGTCGTTGAAGTGCGCTACTGCGTTGAATGAACACTTGTTAACCGAGCGACAGAGAATCTGTCTCGAACCGATGGTTACAGAAACGCCGCGGGTTTGATAATTATGCAACATAAATTATAATATTTCTTGTGGATGTGCAACTAAATGACTAGAGAAACCGTTTGTCATCATTTCCGCGAGTTATGAAAACAAAAATACCACTCAACTTCAACTTCCCGAATGTGCTGCTAATTTCCGGGAACTAAATGCGCGAAATAATGCTAAATATTGTATTTAAAAACACCGCCAAGTTTCGATTCTGATATGGGCGGTCATTGTGCCCGGGAAGACACCATCGATATCTTATTTTACAATTGGAATAGGATTCAGGCAATGTTGACAAAGTCATAACCTGTACTGACGCTTGTTTGCCGAACAAATCACTCAATACCCCGCTAGTATTCCTACCCGTGGCGACACCTCGAAAAGGCGGGAAGACCGATGTTCCGTGACGTTCAAGCGTAACATCAGAGTAGGCTCGTAAAGTTCGGTTCACACATCTGCGTTCCCAGCTACAGGAACGACAGAAAGGACACGAACGACATGACACCGGTACAACCGTGACACATGATTGATTGACAAAGCTGCTCATTGCATTATCTGTCACGCTCTGTAATGCGAACATAATCGTCCCGGTGTCATGTCGTTCGTGTTGTTTCTGTCGTTTCTGTCGCTCGAAACGCAGATGTGTGAACCGGGCTTGAGGTAATAGACCGGCCTCACCGCCAGTTTCGCAACGCCTCCTCTGGCGCAATGCATTGCGGGAACTGTGGTCGTTCCGCACGAGGGTAAACGCCACTGTAGGCTTGCGGGTCACGCACGCTCCAGACGATTGGTGAGATCGGTCTATTGGTGAAAGCGAACGGCGAGCTCTCGTTTTCTTTCTTTGTTGGGGAGTGTTTACGGATATTGCGTTTTACTGGTTGATGACAATAAACTATTGATATGTTGGGCCTGAGCTATTCACTACAGTACACACGGATGAGCACTGTTGAATACTATATAAATAGGATTACGCTTCCAGCGAGAGCTCGCGCACGGAGAATCGGTCAGCTGCCCTAGCTATGGCAAAGAAGACGACGTAGCCGATAGATCTCCGCCAGCTCCGACTCTACAAACTACAACAATGCAAATGCCTCGTTCATCGACTCTTAAAGACTACCGAAACCGACAGATTAACCTCTACGTCACTACCTATTTCGGAACACTTGCAAGACGAGAATGCAAAACGTCAGTTTAGGTATTTCGCGTGCATTACTGGGCACAAAATAAGCCTCACATGATTCTACAAAAAATGAGCAGTATACTAAGCCACCACTGCTTCGAGAAACACCTTTTTAGAAAAAATTTGGAACGATTCAGCATCTCGCGAGCTTCGAGTGTGCACGCGGCCAAAAGCACGACAGAATGCAACAATTACGTCCGGCCGTCTGGCTGCCGAGCGCCCAGCCTCAGCTTCATAGGGCACGCTCCTTACGTAAACAAATATCCGCTAGACAGGCCGAGCACGCGCCTAAACGGCCAAACGTATCCAAAAGGCCGCCACGCCGCACGCACTACTCCAGCAATGTAAGCGCAGAGCGCACTGCATGCGTACAAAGAGTGAGGAGCATTTGCGCTTGCGCCCCCTGCGCCCTGTCCGAAGCGGACACCGTAGTGCTCTGCGAACACGCGAAGAACGCATGACGTCAAGAAGCCAACGCCGCGTCGATGAAAGAGAGAGAAAGAGAATTGTCGTCTAGACGTACGAGTAAAACAAAACAAAAAACGTGTCGACGAAATGTAGTCAGCTCTGTCGACCATCGAATGTCGAAGAGACCTTCTCCGGATGACACATCGATGAAACAAATGTCGAAGAAACGATCCGCCGATAAAACATGGCAGTGTCGATGAAACAATCTGTCTATGAAACCTTGCTCGACGAACAGATTGCCCAATATAAAACTGCGCGCCAAGAATGACGCGGCTTGCCACATGAAAAGTGGCGCGCCCTACATGAACGAGAGCGCGACAAAGAGCCACATGGGGACGGCCCCAAACCCCCAAACCACTCCAAACCAAACCAAGCAAAGTCATGCCAAAGTCAAACCAATCGAAACGAAATCAATTCAAGGACGGCGGCATGTATCAAGATAATAAATGCTAACAGTATTTTATAAAGGCCGAGATGACTGAAAAACAATGCCGGCCGATGATTCCTTAAATCGCAGCCTACTCCGGCAAGCACGGTCGATTAACAAAAGCAGAAGCAACTCGAGTGAGAAGGAAAACTCGGCCTCCGCGGCCTCTGCTCATAGAATAGCATACGTCTGACGGGCACCACTGCCAACAGGGATTATGGTGAGATTTCAAACCGTCGTCACGTGAAACCACCCTACCTAATATTACCACCCTCCCAAAACAAAAACAAACAAAACAATTGGTCGATGCATATGTTTACTATATATACATGCTGCATAAACGTCCGTAGAAGTACGTGTGGGTGGCACAAAAAGAAACGGGGGTGATATATGTAGCAATTGTTTATTTGTGTACAAATGAGCGAGGTATGCACAGCGAGGCGATGCTCTAATCACTGCGACGTTGTCTGTGTGACCTGTCGGAACGCGCGTTTGTGTTTTTCCGCCGCCCTTGTCAGCAGGCGAAAGTTCAACACACCCACTTTCGTCAGCTTGCATTTAGTTTTTTTCGTAATTAATCCAGGTTAACGAAATTTGGTAGAAATGTGCGGAGCATAAACATTAACATAGTACATTTCTTTCAAATTAGATAAGTGGCTCAGAAGTTCACTGGTTTGGGGTAGTTTCCCCGCCGCACGACACACGCGAAGACAAACCAACGGCTTGCGAGAAACAAAAGAAAAACACAAAGAAAGCAACCGGTAAGCGTGATGATCTGTGAGTGTGAGGACCTGTGAGTGTGATGAGCGTGAAGACCTGTGTGAGTGTGAAGACCGTGAGTACCTGTGTGAGGGTGAGGGCCGTGAGGACTTGTGAGTGTGAGGACCGTGAGGAGCTGTGAGTGTGAGGACTTTGAGGACATGTGAGTGTGATGAGCATGATGACCTATGAGTGCGAGGACCGTGAGGAGCTCTGAGTGTGAGTGCCGTGAGGGCCGTGATGACCTGTGAGTGTGAGGACCGTGAGGATCTGTGAGTGTGATGACCTGTGAGTCTGATGATTCGTGATGACCTGTGAGCGTGACGACCGTGATGATGACGGCGAGTGAGTTTTGGTTTTGTGTTGAACCGTGAGGGTGAGTCCGGGTGATGACCTTATTTTGAATAAATCGTGATCGTGAGGGGGCGTGAGTTCTGATTGGGGAATAAATGGTGATCGTGAGTTTGAGTGAGGACAGCTTAAAATGCCGACCTATGGGCACTGCATAGATTACAATGTAAACAGGGTGATATCAGGACACTAGGGAGTTCATTGCCGTAATTGTGGATGTGATGCAGATAAAAAAAAAAAAAGTCGGGGCTCTAATTTACGTTGTGAAGATGGTTGACCAGCGAAGCTGTGGTATCACATGCAACGACTGTCCACGGAACCATACCAAATGATTGACGAAAGAAAAGTAAATGCACTGTACCAAGACTTTTTATATACAGGGTGTTTCACGTAAGAGTGACAAACATTCCTAGAATTGTTGTATTTGAAGTAAAAGAATCATTTTCTCGGAACCACATCACTCGTGGTGGCGGACGTCAGAAAATGCGCGATACTTAATAATTAGTTTGCTAACTATCTAAAATTACTAACTAAAATTTTTATTAGTGAAAATAGACATATGGTTCCAATTAGAAACTTGCTCAGCGTCATCAACAACACCTAAATCAGCCATTTTCACAAAGACTTTGAGCGCATGAGAAGCGTATAGTAGTGCACTAAAGTTACCACTCGTGGAGCAGGCACAAGGCTGACGGTAGCGGTAATGCGGCCGTGCGATTTTTCCGCCTCTTATTAGAGCCCCAGCCTTGTACCTGCTCAAGGTATTTCTGAAAATTACTGATTTAGTGGTTTTCGATGACGCTCAGCAAGTTTCTTATTGGAACGATATGTCTATTTTGAATAATCGAAAATTGATTAGTAATTTTAGTTAATTAGCGAACTAATTAATAAGTATCGCGCATTTTCTGACGTCCGCCATCACGAGTAATGCAGTCCCGAGAAAATGATCCTTTTACCTCCAATACACCAATTTTAGATATTTTTGTCGGTCTAACGTGAAACACCCTGTTAGAAAGGCCAGCGACATCGCTCCCCACGTCGCAAGCTGCCGTCGCCGCGGCAGTTTGCGCAACAGTAATCTTTACCGTGAAACGTATGCGGTGAGCGCTATGTGCTTCGCATTGTTATCAGGAGCGCCTTATCATCAATTATATGGTTCAGGTGCTTGTTTTGTGCTTGTTCTTTATTGAAACGAATGCTGTGCTGTATTTTGCAAGTGTGATATGCACTTTTCGCTTTAATCGCTGAAGGTTCTGTTTTCCGTGAGGACACCGACACGAAAAAACCCAACCTACGAGTCATATACAGCTTCGCTGTAAAAATCTCAGTCATTGGAAGAAGCGGCAATGTCCTGATCAGAGAAATCATCAAAGCGGAGATGATTTCGCGCCTAAAGAAATATTGTGTACTGTTTCGCTGTCTGTCAAAGAGTTAGAATTCCTTGCACGACGAAAGCTTTCGCGATAGTGGTGCTAAAAACTATAATCCATCTCATGAGTTGCGTGCAGCAGAGGCGAAAAGCACAGGTACGAGCGCGTGGCTTTCACATTTGCTTTCCTTTCACGAGCACTCGCGAAAGGAAAGCAAATCTGAAAGACATGTGCCCGCTCCTAAAAAATTGGGTTGTGTGTATGTTTATACAGCCTAGAACTTGGTCTGCCTCAACGGGCGACGAGTCTCCCAGCTGATGAGAAATTTAGCCAGTGCGGTACAACCGCTAGCCTGGGGTCTTTAACGTGCACCACGCAGTAGTGATACACGACCGCACGCCGGTACGATGCTCATCCAGATCGAAACGGGCAGGAGTGGGGATTGAACCCAGGATCCCTGGGTTCTGCAGTGCGAGCTTTCGCTCCACGTGCTACGAGCTGGTGTGCGCTAGCCCACTAGGCCACCGATCCCTCCATGCCCGCTCCTATGCCTTTGCCTTTGCTGCACAGAACTTCTGAGACAGATCGTAGTGGTGTGTCATTGGGTGCGTGTGTGCCTTTTTCTTGTTTGCTCGTCGTATATAGGTATGTGCCTTCACGGTTAAACTTCAGTTGTAAGTTCATCGATTGTGTCTTCTTTCTTCTCTCCCGTCTGTTTGCGCTCAACCTAACCCGATAGATTGTTCCTTGATACCTCAAAACGTTTACTGCTTGACAGAGATAGAGCCGTTAAAGTCACCAGACAACGAGACCTGTATTGTTTCAAAGCATCTTCTTTACTCCCCCCCCCCCCTTTTTTTTTTTTTTTTTGCCCAGCCAGTTCTGGGAGTGCACCTGGATCAGGACTGAGTGACATCATGAAGAACATCTGCTCAGTGGAGCCCTCCTTTGAAGCAACCTTCCCGTTGGACCCTGGCTTCCAAACTCAAGGGATGTTACGTGGAACCTTGCGCGCCTGTCTACTCCGCAGCTGAGACTGCAGCCAATGCTACAAGCACGAGAGCTCGAGGTCGAGGCTTTGAAAGGTTCTTTTTTAGAACGAGCGCTCGCGCTAGAGAGGCTCGTCTCAAAGCCAGGAGCACCGGCTAGCTCGCGCTTGTAGCTTTGGCTGTAGTCTCAGCTTAAAAGTGAACGGAGTACAGCACCCTCACGCGCCGCGTCCAACGCCAGCGTTCTTCTTTTCACGTACCCGAGTCTGACCAGTAAACGGCGGGAAGCAATGTGCACCGTCTTCAGGCACGAGAATACTGGGCGTCAACACAGGCTGTAAAAACTGCGCGTAGCACAGGAAAACAAAACAAAACAAAACAAAAAGAAATGTTGACAACATACTGGTTTCTAACAAGCGGTTACGTAGTTTTTAGGGATTACCTGTATACGTAGGAAAAATAAAGGCATAAAAAATTATTACTACTCTCATTTTACGGGCCTGGTAAAGGTCTTCGGAACGAACTCTTAAAGAATCGGGGAACCAGCGCACGCCGACGGGCACGCCCAGTGCCGAGATCACGAGCTCATTCGCTGCTTCTTCAAGAGAGTTCGTTCTGTAGACCTTTAGCGAGCCCATATAACGGGTGTATTAATGGAATCATTATTAAAAAATGATACAAGATATCTGCAGTATTTTACGACGTCAAAACAACAAAAACAACAACGCCCTATTTGGATACGTCTCCCAGGTTTCGATTTGCTGTCGGCCGCATCTTTGCGCCAGTGGCTCTGCGTCCAGTGGCAATACCACCTAGGAGACGAGGCCCGCGAATTACGTCATCGTTAGTGAATCCCCGACTCGCCCTAATCAGCGAACACGCTGAAGCTCTACGAGGGTACGCCGCAGAGCGGCAGTTGCCGACTTCCTGGCGTCGTCGCGTTCTGTCGCGCGCCTTGTGAGGCGCTGCATCACTAGTGACGACGTTTGGGGGGGGGGGGGGGGGGGGGGGGGGGCTGGGGGCTGGAGGCACAACGACTGAAACTCCTCCCAACTGAACCTTCTCATCCTGTCAGTGGCAGGTGATATTAGGGAGTTTCAGGGAACCGTTTTTGCACATCCGATGCGGTACGATGGGCCCTCCGGTTCGAACTGCGCATGCGCTAGCACAGAAGACTCCCATGTGCGCACTCCGTACTGTAGGGCCCATCGTACCGCACCGGATGTGCACAAACGGTTCCCTAAAACTCCCTATTGCCAGTGGCCGGAACGGTAACTGTACACCTTTCTAGCGCTCATAGCAAAATGCCGAGTCAGTGGACTGTGGACTCACGCACAGCGTCTGATATTTCGCGGAAGACGGGTACCGTGCATGCTTGGAACGTGTTCCACAGCCCGGTGAACAAAGATGGCAGCGCGCAGGAGGGGAGTATTGGAATGGTCTAGAGCGGCTGCCGCCTCGCCTCCCTCATGTAGGAGAGAAAGAAGTGTAGGCCGATCCGACGGAATGAAACGGGGCGCTCTTCGAACGGACGTGGCATAGCGAGAGGAATCGCACATACTCAAGTCCACCTCCATAATCACAGTTTAGTTATTCTCGAGGTTCGACTGCGACCGGAAAGTGGAGTGACCAACTCGTCAAATCTAATATGTGTCGGATTCGTCTGTCTAACATCATATCCGTGCAGTGCGTTTTCAGACTATCGCCTGCGCAAACAAATTTAAGAAAAGCGCCGTACCTCATTCTACCTCTCCTAAGCAGGGTGCGCAGCTCCGCGCGCCACTTCGCTAAGATGCTACCAATAGGAAAGCAAAGCACCGGGGACGCATACAAACTTACTGTTTAAGTAGCGAGTTTCTGATTTAAATTTTATGTTTTGATCGATGCGTTATACCCGTCACTAAACAAGCCCCTTGTCAAATACAGCAACCGTTGTTGTTGTTGTTTTTGTGTGTGTGTGTGACGCGTATTTTCCGCGGGAACATTCTGACCGGCGTTCCCTGAAACAACCGTATGCTCTAATGTAAATAAAGACGAATGCTGGTTTACAGTTCCAGCCAACACACAATGTCGCCTCGTTGTCTCATTCTTCGTGGCAGTCCCGAAAAATATGTGGGGACGCCGAGCCTTCACCCAGCCTTAGTTGCCCTCAAGCCAAATACGCCGATGCACCAGGTTACGCCAGACTACATGCAGCGGTCAAAGCGGCACCATGCAATCAGGCAAGGAAAAGGTTCACAGGACGTCGTCACGAGAGATCATTCAGCCCGAAATAAAAGCGTCACGATTAAGAAGGATTTAAGTGAGTAGTATTAAGTAGTATTTATGGCTGAAGAAACAATCGAGAATATTAGCACCCTCTGTACGAGGCACTATGACGGAGGTATCCCGAGAAGTCGCTCCTTCCATACAAGTTAGTGCCGAATCTAGTTTAGAGAAATCCGGCTTCATTACGACGAACTTAAAAAATTTAAAGGCGACTTCTCAAGACGTTTGATCAACTGCTTCACGCACTCAAAGCGCCCTCCAAGGGGTCGCCGAGGCACACGAAAGTACGCCCCAAGGCAATGTTCGAGTTAACCTGGGGCCTGGAGCAGCCACGCTCGCACCTGTTGATTCAGGCGCGGTCTGCGCCACGGCTGCTGCAGCGGCGAGCTGGTGTGGCAGGGGACTCGTGCGCTAGCTCGTCCGGGTTATCATCGACGGATGAATGCGGAGCGCATGAATTACGTCACTCGAACCTATCGCTCCTGAGCCACTGCAGCTTCGCCCCATTCAAGGAGTGGACACGTACGCCGACTTTCCCACGTCCGCTCCCTTTTCCACTCATTTATCAAAGCTGCGAAGATAACATCTTGCGTCCAATGTTTATTGGGACAGGGAGGGCCGCTGTGTTGATAACGAATCATCGCGCACCTGGTGCTATCGTGCACGGCATTCGGGGTAGAGCCAACGAGGTTTGCACGAACAATCAGGGTTATCTTCGCCATCATGACTTGTGTCTTGCCTTTCGCCTAAAGCGAGAGTCCTCCGCTTGTGTGTACAATATTTTTCGCGTGCAATAGTAACGATCCCGTCATAGGTGCGCCGACCTCTGCCTGGCAAGCAATACGTTCAGCGCTCACGTGACAACCTATACGCGACCTCGAGAAACGGCGTACGACGGTATAGTTTATAACGGTGCACCACGCGGTGACCCGAGAAAGCAATGTCTGTCTATTTGTTTCTCAATCGATGTATAGTTAGTTCTGTTCGGAGGTGCTCTTCGCACGATTTTCCGCGTGCTGCTCCCAAAAATAGACGCTCAAGCACCGATATATATATATATATATATATATATATTACATTTTTAAGAGCCACCTCTTTATGTCTGCGTACCTGAGTTTCTCCTCAAGCGCTCGACTTAACTTGGTCTTGACACTTCACCTCTGGCGTCGAGAATCGGCCCGTTCATCGGACTCACCCAACCACCCTCTTCTCGATCTCCCTTTCCAGCGTTCCAATTTTATGTTACCCTCAAGTGCCTGAAATGGTATACTAACTCACACGTCCCAGATGCACCGTTTCGTTTTTGTCTCAAACTTATTTCCAGAAACGTTACGCGGGCGTATGATCTCGTGAGAGAATACACTAAGCTGTACCAGACTAAACGCATTTTCACGGCAGTCGATCTCTGCATCTCTGTTTTGTAGCTGGCGTCTTTAAGAGGGACACGCACAGCAGACTACACGATTCGATGGGGCAAAATCGGCAACGGCATGTCTGCCATGCCAGGTCCATTGCCAGGTCCACGGGCAATTGGTACTTCTTCGCATGTTATAGTCAGACAGGTAAAAGTCGTCTTTAAGAGGGACACGCACAGCAGACTACACGATTCGATGGGGCAAAATCGGCAACGGCATGTCTGCCATGCCAGGTCCATTGCCAGGTCCACGGGCAATTGGTACTTCTTCGCATGTTATAGTCAGACAGGTAAAAGTCGTCTTTAAGAGGGACACGCACAGCAGACTACACGATTCGATGGGGCAAAATCGGCAACGGCATGTCTGCCATGCCAGGTCCATTGCCAGGTCCACGGGCAATTGGTACTTCTTCGCATGTTATAGTCAGACAGGTAAAAGTCGTCTTTAAGAGGGACACGCACAGCAGACTACACGATTCGATGGGGCAAAATCGGCAACGGCATGTCTGCCATGCCAGGTCCATTGCCAGGTCCACGGGCAATTGGTACTTCTTCGCATGTTATAGTCAGACAGGTAAAAGTCGTCTTTAAGAGGGACACGCACAGCAGACTACACGATTCGATGGGGCAAAATCGGCAACGGCATGTCTGCCATGCCAGGTCCATTGCCAGGTCTACGGCCAATTGGTACTTCTTCGCATGTTATAGTCAGACAGGTAAAAGTCGTCTTTAAGAGGGACACGCACAGCAGACTGCACGATTCGATGGGGCAAAATCGGCAACGGCATGTCTGCCATGCCAGGTCCATTGCCAGGTCCACGGGCAATTGGTACTTCTTCGCATGTTATAGTCAGACAGGTAAAAGTCGTCTTTAAGAGGGACACGCATAGCAGACTACACGATTCGATGGGGCAAAATCGGCAACGGCATGTCTGCCATGCCAGGTCCATTGCCAGGTCCACGGGCAATTGGTACTTCTTCGCATGTTATAGTCAGACAGGTAAAAGTCGTCTTTAAGAGGGACACGCATAGCAGACTACACGATTCGATGGGGCAAAATCGGCAACGGCATGTCTGCCATGCCAGGTCCATTGCCAGGTCCACGGGCAATTGGTACTTCTTCGCATGTTATAGTCAGACAGGTAAAAGTCGTCTTTAAGAGGGACACGCACAGCAGACTACACGATTCGATGGGGCAAAATCGCCAACGGCATGTCTGCCATGCCAGGTCCATTGCCAGGTCCACGGGCAATTGGTACTTCTTCGCATGTTATAGTCAGACAGGTAAAAGTCGTCTTTAAGAGGGACACGCACAGCAGACTACACGATTCGATGGGGCAAAATCGGCAACGGCATGTCTGCCATGCCAGGTCCATTGCCAGGTCCACGAACAATTGGTACTTCTTCGCATGTTATAGTCAGACAGGTAAAAGTCGAGCATCGAATTTTATAACTTAAGTCGGCCCTCCCCCCCCCCCCCCTGCGTACATACCGCTACACTAGTTTTTATAGTAACTTTCCAATTGGGCGCGCGCAAAACAAGAACAACAGCAACAAACAGTGGAAAACCGTTATCGCGTGTGTCCCAGCATTAGTTTTTTTAAACGATGTTTTATTTTGTAAAGAGGGGAGGATGATCAAGGTTACGCTCGCTCGAGGCGAACTTGTCACTGACACGTATGTCCGAGCTAACGGGGCATACCAGTGTCGCGCTCTATGCGCCGAGAAACCGAGGGAGAGGAGGAGACGAAACCGCGCGGAGATGTCAGAACGCCGAGCTCTGGTTCGAAGGATTAGTGGGGAGACCTGAAGCTAGCTGCCGTCGTCTCCACTGCACCCACCGAACGCGTTAGAAGACGGAACCCCGGCGTCCGGCGTTTGGCTCTGGCATTCGAACGCGTTCGACGAGTGCAGTGGAGACAATGGCAGCTCCCTATTGGTCTACCCACGAATCATTCGAACCAGAGCTCGGCCTTCTGACGTCCCCTTTCGTCTCCTCCTCCTCCTCCTCCTCCTCCTCCTCCTCTCTCTCTCTCTCTCTCTCTCTCTCTTTTTCTCGGTGCATAGACGACATTCCAGCGCTTTTAACTTTACATCCTAGCAATCAGTATTTTCAGAGAAGCACGCGCGTTTTTAGAAGGTATGTGTGTGGGCTGAGCTTGTTGCTGGCAGACTTGTGCCCGTTACTTGAAAAATGTAAGGGATTACGACTACAAATTATCTAGCCTCAAAAGCGACACACAAAGGCCACGGTTAACAGCATTTCTTTACGGAGTGCAGGTCCGGGGTGTTTCTGTCCTCGTCCTCGCTAATGGTTTTGCAAATCACTCCCGAGAGTGTTACTCATCAGACCTTTTCCTCGTTGATACCTCGTCTGGCGCTTTGAATATTACTCGCGTGGATACGGTTGAAAGCTTGGAGGCGATAAGAAAACTGATATCAAAGGTTTTGGTAGGAGTAGACCAGAGATACCTGAAAGTTTATTGTCAAGGGCTGCGCCGAATTGTTCGCGCCTGTTTTGGAGCCCATTTTTAAACTTTCTTTGCGTTCGGATGCATTGCCGTCCCTGTAAAAAGGTTCAGTTGTGGTGCCTGTTCACAAAAAGGTGATGTTTGTGCAGTTAATATCTATAGACAGGTTGCTTTATAATGTGCATTTTCTAATGCTTTAGAGATCGTTAATCATACCCGTCTGTCTTGCTCTTTTCGACACAAGCTAAGCGAACTTTAGCTTGGTTTCCTAAAGGGCCGTTCCGTGGAAACAAACCTCCGTTCTTTCCTTCACTATTCTGTGCCGTTCGCATTCACTCTGGGTCAAGTTGACACAGTCTGCTTCGTCATGAAAAAAGTTTTCAACAACAACTTCGACATGTCTAAGGTGTTTGACAAAGTAGACCAATAGTTGGTCCTGCATAAGCTCTTTATGTTACGCATTTGAACGCGCTGGTTTGAAGGAGAATGAATCGGTCTATCAGCTGGTTTCAGTGTTGTCTTACCTACCGTATAAGCAGTGTGCGAATTTATTATATTTTTTTAATGATATTAAGTTGTCCGTCAAGAATTCTCAATTGTTACTATTTTCTGATAACTTCAAGCTTCCTTTGAATATTTGGTTATTCGCCGGTTGTGCACTTTTGCAAGATAACGTGTCACGTGTGCATGAGTGATGTTTGTCAAATTTCTTGTTGATCAAACTCAATAAAACCAAAGCGCTATCAATGTGCAGAATTCGGGAGACGATTTTAAACAAATACGCTTATAGATCCACTCCTATTTCACGTGTGTGTGTAGTTTGTGACCTTTGTGTTTATTTGGACGGCATTCTTTCTTATTCATACGATGTCTCTCATATTGTTGGTTGAACTGTAAGATTGCTGGGCAAAATTTCTCGTTTGACCCAGGAATTATTCAATCCATTGTGTATCACTCGCTTATTTTGCAGTCTGATTCGTTCCTGCCTTGAGTTTGCAAGCGTTGTGTGGAATTCTGTGACAGGAACTGATACATTCCAAATTGAAATAAAGTGAAAAATAAATTCATTAGAATTCATATTTTGGCCGAAAACGTTTTATGACCATGCCTAAGTACTTGAGACTCTCAACTTACAAACGTTATCAAGTCGTAGATTTGCGGGCGATCTTTTAATGCCACATAGAATAATTTATGGCCAAATAAGAGCAACTCACTGTCTTCTGTTAACTTTCACGTGCCTCTACTTTTCAGCGGGCACTCCTGTCTATGTTAACCTGGTACTCAAGTGAAAGTGTGGCCGATCACCCGCATGCAAGTGTCTTTCAATGTCATTTCACCAAAACACGTCTTCAGAAGCGTTTAAAAATTATGTGTATTTTAATCGTAAGCTCGAAACTTTGATTTACTGATCATAACCATATCGTTTTCCTATCTGTGAGTTGTGCATGTTGTATAATCACGAACATGGTTCATATCAATTCTTCGGTCGCTCTGAGGCACGGAATAATAAATGATAATAATTATTATTACTAGCTTTCGAAAGAAATCATGTCACCGCACAAAAACCGAAAAACTAGCACTGGCCAGAAGCGGTTTATTGGAACCGGGTTTCTCTTTTAGTCTTGATCATCTCTGCCTAACGCCCAGGCAAGCAGCCACCGAGCGAGCAAAACCCCAAAACAATCCACTTAAATGTTTAGCGACGAGGCGGAAACGTCGATGAAAGAAATAAGTACATGCACA
This sequence comes from Ixodes persulcatus, assembly GCA_013358835.2. Taxonomy (NCBI): domain Eukaryota; kingdom Metazoa; phylum Arthropoda; class Arachnida; order Ixodida; family Ixodidae; genus Ixodes; species Ixodes persulcatus. Next base: position 125,480 of record JABSTQ010003683.1, read on the forward strand.
CTGTACAAAGCCGGTTTGAGACAAGCGCTAAATCACATGCCCGGCTATACACGAACCGATACCGCTGTGCGGCACTGGATACCGGGCGGCGGTATTAGCCTAAAGTTCTGCCGAGTTATCATTATCAATCACGCCTTCGCACGTTAGCAGAAATGTCGAGTCTCACGCGCACATTTACTGTTCCAATTCTGCCTTTGTGCTTCGAAGAAACACGTGACAAATATAGCGTTGTAGGCGCTGATTAATCAGCTTATTTTCGGCTACAGAAAACTAGGCCGTCTCCGTCACTTTCACTACCATAAGCTTTCAAATGTGTTTTCAGTTGTTACATTTATTTAAATTTTGCTACCCAGAGACAATATAAATGGAAAATTAATGGCCCGCGGAACGAGCCCTTTCTTTACACGAGATGCAGGTTAAACAGGCCATAATCAAATGCCCTACAGATTTTAAGACTAGTGTTCCATCTTGCCCTAAGACTCAATCAATGATCCTCAAAGTTATCGACTTGGCTTTCGACAGTCAAGCCCAGAATGCAACAAGTATTGCTGTGGCGGCGCTCGATGGAACAAAGAATGTCACCCTAAAACGGACATCGCCTAAGCGTGTTTGCCCCGGGCTGGAGACATCCATCAGTAGAGCCATCCGTTGTCAGCGCGTGCCGAAGCAAACGTAGATATTGAATTCAGTGGTAAAATGTTACTGTAGCACGAATAAAAGTTGTGCGTCTTTCAGCGCAAAGGATGTCTCTGCGTGTACAGAAGCAGTTAAACAACACTGCACTGTTTTTTTTTCAGTGTGTACGAGTATGGCTTAAGAAAATCGCTTTGAAAATCAATCAAACGTAGCAGGCAGAAAACAACCTTCTACGTTATACGCTCGGTTTAGGGGAGGACAGCACGAAGAACACACCCTGTTCGCGTTAACCTTTATTTCTGTCTCGATTCTAGTTTTAAAAAATATATTTAATATAAGAAAAAGTTATGTGAATATCTTCACCTCCTGTATGTTAGCACGTCAGGCACTCCGTCTCTCCGTCCTGCGTACACACCCTCGCACTTTCCAGAAGCTGACAAAAAGCACATCCAACGGAAATGCAAAGCGTTGCTACGGTACCGGGAGACTTGCCTTGCTCCCGATAGCCGTAACACCCATTTACATTGTAAACATAACTTCACTATTGATCGATGGTCGAAGTGAAATACTGACCGCACGAGTAGTACGCATATACCAATATTACATCTTAGCCAGACGATAATTTTCTCGGCTACGCCCTATCAAGACCGCATTTACAAGGCAGCACCCAACTTCTACACGCCGCAAAAAAGCCCACATCGCCTTTTTTTTTTTTTTTTTTTTTTTTTTTTTTAGGCTTGGATCGAGGCCGGAAACGTCGAAGATGTAATTCAGGCAGTTGAAGCCTTCGCTTGAAAGATAGGCTTTAACCTGATTATTATGCTCTCGTGCGCAAGGTGTAGCACAATCTTAGATGCGCATACAAATGACTAACCACCAACAGATTAGCAACGGCGAAGCTCACGAGCAAATGCTCCGTGTTAGGCGATGCTGCTGCTCTGCATTTCAGAGTGTAGTTGGAGCTCTCGTGCAGCTCAGCAAAGTGCTCAAGGCTGCGCGCTCTGGGGCAAAACTCAACAGCCGGGAATTTTCAGAGACAAAACTTTCTTTCAAATCATATACACCCGCCCTCTACTGAGTACAGAACAAAGCACCACGTCTGACAGCCTGTAAAATAAACGAAGCTACTCAAGCGGTTAAGAGGGGCTGAAGTGCATAGGACACGCCAAGCTGTTCGTTTACAGACGCGGTCTTCCGTCTCCTCGACATTGTAATTGTCTGCGCAAACCGCAAGCACATCAACGTGCCGTAACGTACATTTCTGCACTGACGTTTAGGAGGCGTTTCTGGTTAGTATTTCACAACTTTGTTATTTACCGGAGTTGTCAGATAAAACTGGGCAGCAACAACTCGGCAGCACGCAGAAAGGCTACAACATATATCTTCCAGCGGATGCCAACGTGCGAAATCTCTGGTGGACGCGTTATTGAGACTACCGCTTCTCTAAACCACACATGTGTCGGCGAAGCAATCCCAAAGGAAATAAAGTTATTGTATTATACTGAAGAAAAAAAAAACCGGAGACGAGGGGACACAACAAAAAAGGGGGACAAACTCAACACCGTCTCTATTGAAGTGCGCACAGGCAACAATGTGCCTGATGTTCATCATTCCGTTTTCTTGTTTCGTTTTCGGTATGGAGGGAAACCTAGTACACCAAGAGCATTTGCTGACGGAGCTAAGCGACCGATCATAAAGCGGAACGCTGTGGAAACAAAGGGACAACCATTCTGTCTGGCTACTACGTCTAGCCATTCCGTGTTTGCTCTTTCTTGTCTTAGAGCGCGCTCTTTCGGTGCTCAAACAAGGACGATATTTACATTTTCTCCAAAGGGCTCCCTGTCCACTATATCGTGCTGCACATGCGAGACACGACGACGATATTGCAGCTTGCCCCTGCTTTCCTATGCAGAATATGAATGAGGCGTTTACCTTCTCCCACAGTCATGTTCTCCGCAACAACGGAAATAAAAAAAAAATATTTTGTCGTTTTTTTTTTTTTTTTTACGCGTGAGTACATACTGTGCGTACATTTGCGACGTTTTGAATATTAGCTTGGCAAGTGCGCGGATAATTAGAAATCGAGCTCAAACGTTTACGTAACGAAGTCAAACGTGTCCTGCCATGATAAAAATGACACGACCATTAACGACTGTTTTGGTTGTTCGTTTTTTTAACAGACTGATTTTCGTTAGATGTTCACTCGCAGAAACCAAGACCAAAAGCTTCTACCTTTCTGTTCCTTGGTTCAAATTGATACCTTGAATACCCCCGATTCGGAATCGTTTAGAACTTCACGCTTATTCAAAAATGACTTTCTTCACGAGAAATTTGAAATACGACACAAAATTGCTCATTTTGGGCCCGCAATGTCCTCGTCCGGTCAAAGGCGTCGAAAGACGCATTGACCGGACAAGACGCCCGTCCAAACGCTGCCCTCCTGTCCAACATGTGTCTGTCTTCGATCTCACTGTGGTGACGTCGAAATGCTAGTGTACGTGCTTTGACTGTCTGAGCTGGTGTTGAGATACACGAAAATAATTTAAGGCCACGAAATCGCGTTTATGATTCCCTGCCAGAAACACGTCTCGACTTCGGCCTAGAGAAGATGGTGACCCCCTCCCTATGACATCCATGACCAGTGCAGTCTGTGTGCTTTTCTTGACAGACTCCAGACCTCCTTTTTTTTTTTTCGTTTTCCCTCCCTTTCTCTCCATCCAGAGTCCAAGGTAGACAACGGGAATCAAGTTCCCTGGATAACGTCTTCGTCCTCTTCTTAGGTTTCTCCCCATCCTCCGGTCTGCAAGTGGCTATCCAGTAGATACACTTCGCCTTCAGCACGCGCTCGTTGTTTTCAACCGGGCTTTGGGTTGCACGTGCGTCCTATGTGTTATAAGTTTTATCAAAGGCAGAAAGCTCGCGCTCGAGGAGGGGAATCTACTGGGTTCTTAAAGTGTCGCAGATTGTATGGCAACCTACACGCCACAAGAATATGAGGCGTTTCGCTTGATATACACGAAATAACATATAAGTGAGACGGTCGTGGAGCGGCTGTGGTGAAGCCTCTAAAGTCCCACAAATTTTAATGGTGTCCACTGGGGCATTGTGCACCGCTACCACTGGAGAGCAAGCCGTCCCACAAAGAAGCACGCGCTTTCAACGCTAAGGTGTTTCCCTTTATTCTACAAAAACGTGTTTTCATTTTTTTTTTTTATTCTCGGCGAAGCAAGACTTCGACAAGGATGATGGATGTGCTGGCCCCCAAAAAAGTAAAAGCGAACGACGCGTTTTTTTTTTTTTGTTTTTTTTTTTTGGTTTCAGTGCAACTTGCGAGCTGCACTGAATCGGCATTACAGACTTGCTGGACAAACGCAATGTGCTTAGCGTAGTTCCGTCGTTACCTCGTTAACTCGAACGCGAACAGAGAATTAAAGATTCATAAGAGAAACAGTGTCTGTGTGATAAAATTTTGGAGTATTTTAAAACGTCCTGCCTAGATTCCACGGAATGGCACCAACGGCCAAAGCGATTTTACCTAAACTCTGGAAAACTAGAGCATGTTCCCGAGCGCTATAGGGGAGTAATTGTTTTTTTATTTATAACTAGAGCGATGCTATATGTACTACGTAGTGCAGCTCCACCGGAAGTTGCTATATGTACGACAGCACGCCGCTCGGGCCACCCTTTTCGAACTGCGCGTGTATCACTGGGAAGCTCGTTAACACAGCCCCCCGCCTGCGTTCACGCCGCTGCGCGGCGACAGTATTCGGCTGCTAATTACAAAACTTAACCAGTACACGCCGCTTCGCGGCGTCCAGCCGGTAACCCAAGCCCCGCTGGACCCGATCGCCCGATCGCACCTCCGGAAAGGGAGTCCCACACCATTTAGTTCTGCGAAGTTTCGTCGATAACATTCGTTCATCGCAAAAAAAAAAAAAAAAAAGAAATGTCGTAAATATCGCCAAATGCCTCGACAAAACAAAATGTTCGAGAAAAAAAAAAAGAAAAAAAAAGTACGCCCACCGCGGATCGAACCCGCGTCCACCAGTGTATGAAGCGGACACCTTAACCGCTTAGAAAACTCGTTGTAACCATTCGTTTTATACGAGATTAGCGGAGTACATATAGCAACTTCCGGTGGAGCTGCACTACGTAGTACATATAGCATTACTCTTATAACTAAGCCAGTGACCAGAGAGCCAAGGAACTTTTCACAAAAGTGTTTTTAGGTGGTGCATTGATTATATTCAAATTTCGTGAATGCAAATTTCTAAAATGAAAATGCAAAAAAAAAAAAAAAAATCTTATGCGCGGGAGGAAAACAGTAGCACGCCGTTGGGTTGACGCTGCTACTACCATATGGCACCACTCTACTCGGCACAAAAATACTTGAACGTTCCTTGGAGATTAACACCCTAAAGAACCAGCAGATCCGATAGATCCGAGCTGTGTGGTATGCGAGTGGCAGCGTTAAACCGACGGTTTGCTCCTGTTTTTCCCCCATGCAAAACACAAAAACATAAAAAAGTGTTTTTTTCTTGCATTGTTTCCAGAAAGTTACACGTACGAACTTCGGAGTATAATCAATGCACCACCTAGAAACACCTTTGTGAAAAGTTGCATGACACTCTGGTCACTGACTTATATAATTTTTTTAACGCACGTCTAGGTGACCTGTTTTAGGTCACCAGATCAGTAGAGGGTCACGATGCAGTAATTTGTCATCCATTGCAAGTCCGTTTTTATACCCTCCTGACTATATAACTCACCTGCACAGACGACATTAGTGTACCTTTCGGGGCTTTTGTTTAAATAAATCTGTTCGAAATTAAAATCAAACACCCTGTATATAATATGTTTACGTGCGTTAGGCACGCCCACTTTGCTTCTTCACCGTAGAAACGATCGACATGGGATAGTATAACAGTTAGCTCCCATTTTCTGGTGTGTAATCACGTGTCACTGCATGTTTTTCTCCGAAGTTTTCCGTATTGTATGGAACAGTCAGAATCATATTTAATTATAGCAAATGCTGAAGACTACTTTTGGAATATTTTGACCTTCTGCTATGTGCTCAGATGCTTTTGAGCTATACTGCATCTCATGAGTTGCGTGCAGCAGAGACAAAAACACAGGCGCGAGGGCCTGGCTTTCATATTTGCTTTCCTTTCACGAGCACTCGCGAAAAGAAAGCACTTCTGAAAGCCACGTGCCCGCGCCAATGCCTTTGCCTTTGCTGCACACATTTCCTGAGATAGAGTATAGTGTCGAGATATTTGTCTTCTTTAGGTCGCTTTACTTCTGCAATACGTGTACAAAATGCAATACGTGTACAATATGCAAACTTACTTCTTCATGGCAGCGTTTGACTCGTGGTCTTTCTACCTAACTCGCAGCGTTACTGCAATATTGAATTTAATTGAATTAAATTGAATTTATTTTCGCCACATTGTGCCGAGGACACCAGACAAAAAGCCTCCATGAGGAGACTTGACAGGGTCCGGTGCCCTTTTAGGTACATGACATCGTTTATAAATCGAAGCAAAAGGAAACAAGAATATGCACCTAAACAAAAGAAGCATACGGCGACTTTTTGTTACACAATGAATATCAACACCATTTGCAATGAATTTGTTAATCAGTTTAGGCAGGTTATGACCAAGGGATTGTAATGCATAATTGGTGCGAAAATGAGGAACATTTCAGAAATCTTTGCGACGGATATTGATGACGGATTCGCGTTTCGTTAGTCTTGACAGAACGGATAAAACAGCAATGCACTCTACAGGTGAGAATAAATACGAAGACAACAAACGATAGTCATAGACACGAGAGATGTTGTAAGAGACACTCTAAGTCCTTTCATCTCGAAGTCTCACAAGTTGTACCCGGGATAAATAAATGCATAAATTGTATTTATCTAAACGAATTCATAAACGATACGTTTGATGAGCTCATACGTCCACGAGAATTGACCGTTATTTCTTTTTCTTTTTTCGAGGACAGGGTGAGGCTGTTCTGGTTTTTACTCTACGGCGCACCCTGGCAGCGATCGCTTTGCTCTTGTTGCGAAGCAGGCTACACTGCGACCGCGATTTGTTTCCGTAATCGCAATCTCAGCTAATGGTTGTAAACCACGTAACCTTGGATGCGAGAGACGGACACGCCAACAGCAAACGATGCTGAAATGTTTTCGCCAAGAAACATCGCTTCGGTGTTCTCGAAGACGCCCCCGGACGCATAATGGGGCGTTCGTAGTCTAGTTTCTTTCATACCAAACCGAACGGTAATCTGCGTCGATTTAGTGAGCGCAGCCACGTTCTCTAGGGAACCGTCATTACCGTGGACACACGCAAGATTGAGCCCAAGATAAAAAGAAAACAAAAATCATTATCACGAAGATTCCGCGGCGCCGTAATTAATGGCAGTATTGCGAGTGTATTCCTCGCCGCGCGCCTCTGATGTTTATCGAATTTTGACCAAAGCCGCTAGAACGCTGCGGCAAAAAACGACCCAGCCTCACGGAAGCCCAATTTCTTGGGCGAGATTCGCGCTCGGTTGAACGGTTGGCGCGGCCGCATCCTGACATAATCCAAGTCGGTCGATCAATTTCCCATCCGAAGCGGCGAGAGTGTCAGAAAAATCGGTTTCGCGGAAGCGTCTCAGCCTTGTTTCATATCTCCGTTCCTCGTGCTTTCTCCTGTATGGATAACGGGCAGTCATTTCAGTATTTGTTTTTTTTTTTTTTTTTTAATGTAGAGACAAAACGCAAATCTGTTGATTCCCTTGTCACATATCCGTTATTAGAGAAAGAGTGAGGACTGATGTTTAGCCCACCTGGGAGCCAAGCGTGCTGCCGAAATCACTAGCCCTACAATAACCATTCGGCGGACAGCGAGCACCTCGGCCGGGATTTGACCCTTGGGCTTGCTTCCAAGCTACCGAGGCAGCCAAAAATCGAGAGATATATTGTTCCACTTAATTAGTACAATACGGAAGTACATACAGCCCTTGGTGTAGTTAACGTCCCTGCCGACATAAATTGCCCGCATACGACATCGCGAGGTTTTCTAACATCGTGTACTCAGCTGCGCACACACGCACGACGCGGCACACCCCACAGCGCGAATGGTTTTAACGGTCAGTATCCCTGTAACCGCGTTGAGAAAACGAGAGAAACCGGCGATCCAGTACTGGGACCAACTGTGTCGCTCACGTTTGAACTAATTTTGTGTACACGAACTGGAAAGCTTTGAAATTGTCAACCGCGGTGAAGTCTGCAATTAAAAAAGAAAAACAAATGAAATCACGCGTACAGTGCGGACGATAAAAACTAGAATACGTGAACACACCTCGAGCTCACGTCATGTAGCAGTGTGTAAAATGTCTGGACGCGCGTGTCAGGATCGAATCACCCTCTTGCTCATTTTTGTTTCGACACGTTAGATCAATTGGATCCCTTGCTTGACCACTCCGAGTTGCACCACAGTCCGAAACGAACTATACTCTGTTTTATACTTAGTGTACAACGCTGTCAAAGCTACTGGCGCGAGCGCGTGGCTTGATCTATAGACCGGTAGCTCTCAAGTTTTGAACAGCGCCCCTGGCGAGAAACATATGATATTTTTAGGTCGCGTTTCCACTGTGCGTAGCGTTGTGTCCTTTCAAACGCTGTGTTAGTGCGCGTGAACCTTAGGGAGACGCCGAGGGCGACTGACGGACGCTAGTTTACGCCCGTCGGCGGTACATGTTGGGACGCTAGGACGCCGCTTTACGTCAGCATAAAATGGTCGCGTCTTCGGGACGCTGGCGGATGCGCCTCGTTTTGTGGTCGCGTCTCGTGAATGCTACAGCGCCCCCTGGCCTAGAGAAACGGGCCTATGTTGTTTGTTTGTTTTCGCGAGAACGCGTGCAAATGATTAACGAGATCAAGCCTCATGCTCGTGCCAGTAGCTTTGACGTTGGCTTTGACAGCGTTGCACACTAAGTATGAAACAAAGTATAGACCACCCACTTGAAACCAAGACGCCCGATTGAAATACATTGGTGACATAACAAAAACAATCGAAGCGACATCAGTAACAAGATAGCTCGAGGGCTTTGCAAAAATCCAATTCCACGTAGACAACGACGAGTACAAACTCCTCTCATCGAATACGCCACAAATAGAGACGGTTCAGTAAGTTTAGACATCTATTAGGTCGGTCTACGCGGTCAGACGACGGACGTCATTACGCACACCTACAAACTGAAGACGCAGAGCTAGATACACGCGCTGCCGTTGAAATCGGTCACGTGCCTTGAAATGACCGCGTCACGACTTGGCGGCAGTCTCGGAATCCGTGCAAAGTCAACCTATCGCCTGCTTGAAGCAGTGAATGGGCACGTCTGCTAGCGGAGCACGTGCCCACCTCCTCTCGCCCCTTTAAACGGTCATTTAGAGGCTACTTGACAACCGCTCAACTGACGGAATGGATCCCGACCTCAGAGCGCGTGATTGGACTGAGGCCGCCGCCTTGAAAGGAAATACAACACCTGGAACCGTAGCTCCCGGGCCGGTTTTTGTTCTGTCCTTCGAGTGAAAGCCAAAGTTTTGAAACGGGTCAGCCTCCCTATGTTTTCTTTTGTTGACTTCCTCTTGACCGACGCAAGTTACAAGCGTCGCGTGCAGCAGGAGGAAATTGGTCTGCGCGACAGCTTCCTAGTGCATACATAAAAGGACACGATTTAATATGCGTTTGTATTTCCTCGCACCGTATAATCTGTGCACAGGGGGAAAAGCGAATGCGGACCTCCGCGAAAAATAAATCGGTTTCGATGCTGCACCCGAAAAAGAAGGTGAGACATATACACCGGATAAACGGTTCCCAGCGCTTCTGGTTTCTCTGCCCGCGTCCTCGGCTAGATAGAACACACGCTTCAAAAATGTCGTGATAGATGTGACGTTGGAACACGACGGATGCGTCCTGAATAGCTTCCAGTCGAAAGAAACCTGTTTCTAAACAGTGTTGGGTAAAGTACATCTAAAAAGTACTTGAAGTAAAGCACAAAGTAAATAAGAGGTCATGTACTTCAAGTAAAGTTGTATAAGTACACCGGGCGCAATGATCTTGAAATAAAGTACTATAAATACAATTTACTTCCAAAGTAAGGTGAAAGTACTTTTTAATACTCTTCCGTGATGCTCTTTCATTCCCTTATACAGTGTTTTTTTTAACTGGTATGCATTGTTCCAGGGGTAATCAGGGGTGCATCAGTTGTTTTGGACATGGCGGCGAATAATGGACAATGTCAAGTGACTTCACAGTGGACAAAGAATCAACTTGTGATACAAATTTAACAAGATCAAATTTGTGGAATGTACGTACTTTGAAATCAGGAGTTGTACATTACTCAGAAAGTACCAGTAAAAATACTTTAAGTAAAATACAAGTACACATTCAGAGAATGAACTTCAAGTAAAGTACTAGAATTCCAAACCTTCTTGAAGCAGTACATTAAGTACAATGTACTTAAAGTACTTCCCAACACTGTTTACAACCATTTCTGCCCGAGTATGCTGCACGACGTTCCTGGTGCAGTGCGTTGTCCCATCTAGCTCGATGAGCGTATGCTGACTCAAAAATAAAGAAACAGATCTTCGATGAGCCCCAACGCGCGATAAATCATATCCCTACCACGGGCAGTGATTGCGATAACTGACGAGCTAAACCACCGATCCGGTGGTAGTACTTTCAAGTCGGCCAGGCCTGGCAGACGATCAAAGGATTGCACGCAGTCGTTAAATAGATCGTACGACGCAACCGAAACCGCCCCGAGAGTGGTCGTTCAACAAAGCGCACAAGGTCCATGGTCTTATAATTGAACGCAATGCCAGCCATCAAGCAACCACGCAACTCATTCGTCAGCCCCGCGTTTCCTCCCCAACACCGTTGCAGTTTGAACGCAAGCAAAAACACGAAAAGACTCTCAAATAACGGATAGCATTTCGCAGTCCAGCGATAAACTCCCACCCCGTTTTAAGCCCCCTTTGCAGCCTACATTCCCGACAATCCGTCACAGTGGCCATTCAAATCGAACGGGAATTACTGCTACAAAGGAGCTTCCCCTCTCGCCCAATACTGCAGACTCTCCCGCTCCGTCTGTGTGCGGAGACCGCGAAACCTGGGTGCGTCACCCTGCTTCATTACCATAAGTAACTCCACCGGTAGTCTTCCAGCTCGCTCCACACCGGCATCCCCACAAACAACGAGGAAAGCTGAAGAACAACAAAGAAACCCAAGGCAGGAAGTCGCAGGGAGGAGAACAAAAAGAAAAACAAGAGCCCAACCCACCACGGGAGCGCCTGTCTGAACGAGGCAAGGCAGCCACGTGCAAGCAGCGCTCAAGCGACGCCTCCGCCAGATTAAAGAGACGACTCGGGACTCGTACCATCGCCGCGGCGCGGGGAGGGAGGGAGACGGGGGTTATTTTCCGACTCTTCGCGCGCACCTTTGGGAACCACTCTCACTCCCCGTTTCCTTCCTCCGGTCTAAATCAGAACGACGTGTGGTGAAGCGGCAGCAAAAAGAGCGGGCGGCCGAGCTGTCCCGGAGCACGCGGTCCATCCCAGCGCGGCACACGTCCTCTCCGAAGACAAGTCTTGAGAGAGGAGGCGTCCGAGGTCGTCCCGCTCTTCGGCAGGCTCTCCTGATGGTTTCTGAGCGTCCAGGCGTCGTCTTCCCTTTCGGAAGCAGCAGGGGGGGTGCCCGTGCCCTCACCCACGTGTTGACGTCCCGTGCCGAAGCGCCGGTCCTGCTGTTCCGGTCCGTATAAAAGGAGTCCAGCCAGGTGCCTCAGACACTGCGCTTCCTGGCTTCTAGCGGGACACGACCACGAGAAGCATAATGAAGTCTACGGTGAGTCGGGCGCATTCGCCGGAGGGTGTACGGTCAGAGCTGGGCTCGAACGTAGCCAGGCCCGGTGCCTTGTGCGGAAGGAGCTTCTGTATGGGAGAAGCGGGGTTCCGGGCGGATGCAGGCCAACGAGAAGCGGCGCGAAAAACCCACTCCGAGACGTCTCTGTCCAGACGGATCGTCGACGAGCTGGCTTTCGTCCGTTTCTCGGGGGATGGTGCCGAGTGAAGAGTGCCTTGTGTACATGCATATTATATGGTCTCGGGACACTTGTGACTATGGGCCGCATATACGAAGCTTTGGTCACAGCCATGCCAAATAGTTGCAGTAGCTAATGCAGCGTATAACAATGTGAAACCCAAACGCTGCAGTTGCTTGGCACATTTTCCTGCAAATATGGTAACCGGGAGTTTTAGTAAATCGTTTTGATAACTCCGACAACGATACCTGACACTGCGCCGACGCCTTTGCGCATGCATCGCTTCGTCATTGGGTATCGTTATCGGAGGTATCGGAACGATATACTAAAACCCCAGATTGAATCGCACTTTTCTTCATTGGAAGACAGAGTGTAGTTTGGTAACCGCACGCTGGAACGCGAGCTTATATTCCCATAAGAAAAATAAGCTTTATTTTTAGAATTATCTGGAAAAAAGAAACTGCGAGGAATCTAGAAATTTCGATATAAACTTCGAAACAGGTTGGCTACAGTTTCGCTCTCCTTCGCCCTCCTCTCTCCCCTCCCCACCCCCCCCCCCCCCTCACGGCGCCCCTCCCCTTTTTTTTCTTTTTTTTTTTTTTTCTCCACCATGTGGTCAGTGTATTGTAGAAGTGCGATGCACTGAAAGCAATGTAAGCCAATTATCTCATGATGAGAAGAGATTGATGCGTGTATCTGTTTCTTTCGCGTAATTTATTTTTTCACACCATCTGAGCCCAATCGCTCCCTGGTAAATGCCAATCTTTAAACTCAAATTTTACAAATTATAGATGACAAGATCTAAAATTGCTTGTGCTCCTAAGGACTTAGTTGACCAGCTGTCGAACGGCGGAAGGAGCCAACATATTATCTCAACAATTACTTTTCCAACCCTTCAAAGATCAATACTCCTGATCAGCCCAGGACAAATAGGTCGGTTGGTCCCCATTTTTGCCCTTAATTATCCCAGAGTGTAGTCTTTCATTCGGCAACGGAAGCACGTAATTTTTCTAACCCTGGAAGATTTCGTGCATAATCAAAGATGTCCTCTCGCATGTTCAGTTTAGTGATGCAGATTTCTTTTTCTGCCTTTGCTGTTTGTTTGCCGCGGAGACGAATAGCAAGATTTCCTGCGTGCTTTGCGCGATTATTAACCTTCGCGCGCAGAGTTTAACCACGATGACAACGTTCTGCTTAGCTCAAAACCAGTCACCATTCAAAATGCCTTCTTCTCGCTCTGCCCTCCAACAGCGCGAGTATGTTTCAATGTGATCTTCTCTAGCTCAAACTTTAATGACGAAATTATGTGAGGCACCGAATTTCATTTGATAGTTAAATGATATCAGTCCTATGAATCGAATGGGAGTGAGTTCCTTGGCTGATTGCAACGTTCGTCGCGAAGCTTCGGGTGACCATCGGCTGTAGGCTTTGCATTTACATGTTCGAGGCTTTGAGCTATCAGGTCCCTTCAGATCTTTGCCGATCCTCAAGGTTTATACTTTGCCAGGGGCCTTAGACTCGTCAAACAAAACGTTGGGGCCGAAGTTGACGGAGCGTGGCGATTGGACTCTCGCAACGATGACGTGGCGCTTTTGTCGCAAAAGTACAATAGGCGCACTACGCACACTTTTGACTCCAACTTTGTATTTGACAAATCTAGAGTGTCAGGCGTCGTCGACCTCCAACCGTTCACTGTCGCTTGAGATCACTGGGAACGCGCCAAAGGTCCGTTAAAACAATCAAGGGCATAAGTTGTAAAAAAATGAACCGCAATCAATATCACGAATAGAGGAAAACTTAGGTAAGCCAGTGGTGGCAGAACTGCTGTGTCGGAAGTGAGATTAACCGAGAAAGTGCGCGTCTCAAAGGTATATATCGTCACAAAATGTCCATCACTCAGTCTTTGATCTAACTAGAGATTTACCAAGGACAACAGGCGCTTGTTTACAGCACAGTCAATTAGCAGGGTGCTTTCAATTAGAGCTAGTGGTAGGCAATACAAAGACGTACACGGTTGTCAGATAAAACAAATAATGTATTTTAGTTTATCTCGTGAATCTGAATATGAAAAGAGAAGAAGGTGACCTGAGAAAGGATTGAAATCAGCGACTTAGGTAAAAAGTTGAACTGAAAAAAAAAAAGAAAAGAGATTAATTCACTCCCAGCTTCTCATCCAATGTTTGTGAATATATTAGTCTCGTAGCGGCAGCGAAACAGCTGTTCGAGCGTACTCCATCGATAATGCCCGATTAAGAGAATTGAAGTGTGACGCCTTCATATAGCCAACGCTCCTTGACTCCTTGATTACTGCTGGAGTGGTAAGGACAAAACCGACTCATCAAACACACACACACAAAAAAAGTATTTAACGTTTTAGGTGGTTTATGGGACTCTAAGTAATCATTGCTACGTCGCTACCAGACCTCTCGTACTTTAAATACCCAAAAATGTAAAAAAATAATAATAATTAAAAGAAAGCATTATGCAGCTATTACTCGCATGGACTCGGAACAAATTTTTAGTCACTTTATATATATATATTTTGTTTTATTTTCAGTTTGTTTTGTGCGGCCTGTTGCTAGTCAACGCCGCCAAAGCCGGATTCCTTAGCGGTGGCGGAGGTCTTGGCGGTGGAGGAGGTCTTGGCGGTGGCGGCTATGGAGGTGGCGGCCTCGGAGGCTACGGAGGCGGAAGCTACGGCGGCGGAAGCTACGGCGGCGGGGGTTACGGAGGCGGGGGTTACGGTGGTGGAGGCCACGGCGGCGGGGGCTACGGAGGCGCCGGACTCGTCGGAGGAGGTGGCGGAGTAGGCGGCGGCGTCACGTCGACATACCTCGTCAGAACCGTCAGCAAGACCCATCACGGAGGTGGCGGATTCAGCGGCGGCGGAGGACTTGGAGGTGGAGGCTTGGGTGGATACGGCGGCGGAGGCTACGGTGGTGGAGGATACGGCGGTGGCGGTCACGGCGGGTACGGCGGCGGCGGTTACAGCGGCGGTGGATACAGCGGCGGCGGATACAGCGGCGGTGGATACAGCGGGGGAGGATACGGTGGTGGCGCCCTCGGTGGATTTGGTGGTGGAGGTTTCGGAGGCGGCGGCACAGGTGGTCATGCCAAGGTGATCATCGTCAAGTCCGCTGGAGGTGGCGGCCTCGGGGGTGGTGGATTTGGCGGCGGACTCGGAGGCTACGGTGGGGCCGGCCTTGGGGGCGCCAGCTACGGTGGCGGAGGTTACGGGGGCGGCGGACATGGCGGCTACGGAGGTGGCGGTTACGGAGGTGGCGGCTACGGAGGTGGCGGCTACGGAGGCGGTGGCTACGGAGGTGGCGGCCACCATGGCGGCTGGCAATAAAACTGACACAGGTAAGATTCCTCTCTTGAAAAAAGAACGCTCGCGTGTTTTGGTTCGCATTCAACAGATAGAGAACGTGATAGTATAAGGATATTTTGTGTGGAGTTACTCTAGTCTCTCCTCAAAATTTTCCCGCTGGCGATTCAGACTACTTTATACATAGGCACCACCAAAAAGATTACTTAACATTTCCCTCCCATATATATATATATATATATATATATTATTTATTCATTTATTTATTCATTTATTTATTTCTGTGTGTGTATATGTTGGGCATGTTACCGGCAAACGCACAAGTTCTAATGCGAATTTCACCAATAAACCTCTAGATTATCAAAAGCAAGCGGGGAATTTCGCGTGTAAACTACTTTTTGTTCAGATGGCATTGTACATCGGAAGTACTGGGTGTTATTAATCTAACACATGCAAAACTACGAATGACAAGAGCCGTCTGATGACATTTTTTAATGAAAAACCAAAATGAAGCTAGTACGACATTCATTCTTGTGATGCCGTTTATGATGTTATTGCAGATTTAAGGCGGAGTTTAGTTGTCGTTGTTTTCTCCTTTCGTTCGCGGCCCTTGTTCTGCAGTACAGCTTTCCTCCGAACCCCGAAATGCCGATTGCCAATCGCACTTTCAAATGCTCTCATGTCTGCCATGCTAAGGCTGACGACATATTCACCCAATAGATTGCCCCGAGTACCTGACCTCATGCTCCTGTTCAATTCTTTGCAGATGCCAGAGCAAAGCTGCAGCGCATTTCCATCCGAAGCGCGGCGACAAGGGTGCACATTGCACCCCTACGACGACGACGGCCATTCCAGAGAACCGATCGCACTCTGATCAAAGAGGAAGAAAAAGAGGTTGAAGTCTGTCTGACGTTGTTACTGTTCATCGTTTACTATTATTAATATTATTACGATTACCGTTGTTGTTGTTGCCTACCATGGCTCGCGTGAAATCGACTCCATTTTGTTTCCATCCAGCGGTTCAGGAAAAACGTCGGTTTCCTTTCGGGCGCTTGGGGAGCGGAAATGCTCGATCTTTCTCGGAAAGGCCGCTTGTACAGAAACCTGTAAAAATGTTCAATAAAAAAGAGCAAAACACAAATGTGCGAAACTTCCTGACTGCTCCAACACGCCCCGCATGTAAGCATGTCATAAAGCTACGCGTCGCTCTGAAACAAACGGGGAAGTCAGAAATAGGATGACATATTGGTGCTTTACGTCGCAACAGCAACTTCGGGCTATAAGCTACACGCAAAACAAAAAAAAAAAAGAAAACGAACAAACAAAATACCAGACATGTCTCTTTAAACGTATATCCACCCTCCCCCGGGCTCGGCGAGCGCCAGACTGGTTTTGGTATACGCAACCACAACTTCCTGCTACGGTGCAGAAAAGGAGACAAACGACGTTTCGCGTGGTGTCACGCAGTATAGACAGACACGGGGTTCTGGCAGTGCCGCGCTCATCATTAGTCTCTACAAACAACTCCCCGGCTCGCTGTCAAAGTCGAATAATCTCTCTACCCCCCCCCCCCCCCCCCCCCTGCGCGCTCCGGCGTTTCTCGATTGTTCTGCTGTTGTTGTTCCTCCAGGTACTGGGGCAGGAGGACTCACTTCAACATAGGCAACTGCTCTAGCGCTCCCCGCTTCCGGTTTGGGTCGGTTATTCTTGCCGCCAATTTCTCGGTAACAAGCGGAGGCAGTGACGGTTTACTTTCGAAAAAAATACAAATAAATAAACGTGGCACGAAAGAGGATCCGAAAATAATGTGTTTTTTTTTTCCCTTTCGTATGTCTTAGCAACTATAGACACACACGCTGTTTACAAACAAGTCCGTGTGTGCCCACACCAGGGGCGGGCAGTGCGCATCTACCTACAAAAACGACATTCAGATGAAGTGAAACGTCTGCGCATGCGCCACGCCAACAGCAGCGCCACCCAAGTGGCGTGACGTCAGAGCCGCGTGTTGGTGTAGAGCCCACGTTTGCATATTAGTTCAGAGGAGATGTGTAACACTCGAAGGCTATAGGCTATATAAGCGTGACGTTTTGCATTGCTCAATGTCACAACTCAGACTGCGTTTTTTGGACTAAACATATGTTTCGGCATCGTCATTCGCTGAGCTGCCTCCGTAGGTTGCGGTGATTGCCTCTCCGAGTCACCTCTCTAACCTAACCTGATCACCACTCTAACCTCGAAAGATGTCCAGCCCATGTCTCCCTGCACTGATTCATTTGGTGTATTTCCATGCACCCCCAGTGCCAGTCTGTCGGGTCTCTAAATTCGACTGGACTTCACATTTCATGCATAATACCGCATTGCCAAAAAATAGCCCCGGCACGATGATTTCTTTCCATGGTGCCCCATGCTTCATAATTGTTGCGTTCGTTTTTCCTTTCTTTAGCGTTTTTTCTTCCTGCTCTTCAAAGTATTGTTTTTTCTCATTCAGCCACACTTCTAGATGTGCCTACGTCTACTGTCTTCGTATTCTATTAAAATGTTTTGAATTTTCAGTGTGTCTCCCTTCTCATCGTTATAAACTATTATTAATGACTTGTCGCTACTAAATTGCAGGTCCATATGTTCATCAGCTCCTGTAACCTATCCCGGCTATTTGACAATAGTACAATGTCGTCTGCATAGAACATTTCTGGTATAACTTGGTTTACTTTTCCCCCTCTCTCCAGATATGACACATCAAAACCTACATTGAACTCTTCTCATTTCTTTTCTATTCTACTTAGGTATATCATAAAAAGCAGGGGCGATAGGGGACAACCCTGCCTGAGTCCTCTTTTTATTGCTGCAAGTTCTGCTATTTCTGTTTCCCATGTTATTACAACCTTATTATTTGTGTATACCTGTTGTAAAAGCCTAATCGAATGTGCATCTAAATCATACTTCATCAGTTGTATCCAGGGTGTTTCCTGACTAACATAGTCGTACGCCCCTTGAATGTCTGGAAATGCTATCCATAACGGTTTTTTACTCATCCGTGCCACCGCTATGCAATGAATGATGATGGATAAGTTGTCATCTAATCTTCTGTCTCTTCTGAACCCGTTCTATAACTCACCTAAAATGTTTTCTGCCCATTCTTCCATTGTTATTTTTACTACCTACATCCTCTGTACAGTACCGAAGTTACTGTTATTGGGCGGTATGATATTATGCTATCCTTATTTCACTTGCCTTTATATAGAAATTTCATTCTGCTTAGTTTCCAATCACTGGGTACATATCCCCCATAACTATTTGATCAGTTGCCTGTCTTAACTTTAATTTGCTTTTCGATCCTAGTGCCGTGGCTAGTCTCATTCCTATGCCATCTGGGCCTGTCGCCCTTCAAGTCAGTACTTTACTTTCTGCTCTGTCCCATTTCCCTGTGGTCGTTTCAGTTGTCTCGTTAGTGTTCTAGCCTTGTGTCGTGTTGCTGTCTGCATTCTTTCCAATACAGATTGGTTCAAGTACTGCGAATGCTGCCTCAATTGTTCGTCTAATAAATTCCCTTTCCTCCTCGCCCTCTACACTTATCCCTTCCTGTATGGCAAATTAACAATGAAAACCTTCTGGTTTTCTCCCATGTGCATCAATGTGCTCTCGGAATCTCTTTGCTGCTTTCCTATTATTTTGATTTACCTCCATCATCCACTGCACTCCAGCTCTACCAATCTTGCCCTCGATTAGAGCAGATGCCTCTTTTTCTTTCCTGAATTGTATCCCATTTTGACATTCCTTCTGCGGGTGTGTGTTATGTTCTGATTCGCTTTATTTTCTTTCTCTTTGTTTTAGCTAGTCTAACGACGACGACGTTAACACACGGCACGAGCTGAGTAAACAGTCTGACATGGAACCCCGACTTGACTGGTCATTATCTAGGCTGCCTTAACATACTTTTTTGGCGACGAGGGTGCTGAACCAGGGCATCCTGACGTTCTACAACCACGAATGCGTCGTTCGGTTTAACCTTTTGCCTCCGGCAAGTCTGGGATTGCCGAGGAACCGCAGCTACTGTCTTCACTGGCCGTACATTCAAACGGCTTCCTGGATCGCTGAGGCGCCATCTTAACTGCAAGCATGGCTGATGGTGACAGGCCGCCACCAAACTTTCTGGACAAGGCAGGGACGCCACCGATTCCTTGGAAAACATGGCTGCGGATGTTCGAGCGATTCATCTTGGCCACGGGTGCTCATGAATTTTCCGCCGAACGGCGCCAAGCAAAGCTGCTCAACTGCCTGGGAGTCGAAGGCCAGCGCATCTATGACTCTCTACCAGCTCCCGTTGGACCGGCGCCAGCAACGTCACCGGCGGGAGACGGTCAGCAAGCCCGACAAGCGTCTCGCGACGTGTATAGGGAGACCCTCAGGGTCCTCGAGGCTGAATTTTCGCAGCCGGTCAACGAGACCCTGCAACAACTCCGGTTTCACAAGAAAAAACAACAAGAAGGAGAATCTCTGCGCGACTTTCTCTCAGCCCTCCGAGCATTGGCCGTGCCGGCGAACGTCGGCGCAGACACCGAGGCCGTCATCCGCCGACAGTTCATGGTGGGTGCTGCGTCCGCAGAGATTCAAGAAGGCTTGGTTCTCGACGCTGCGCTTCCCTTCAGTGTGGCCTTAGAAACCGTCCTAAATCTGGAGCGATCGCGTCGTGAAGTTCGAGAATGGGCGTCGGCTACAACGACTGCATCGCCGACGACGCCAAGCAACGATTTCACCTGCCACGTGACAGAAAGTGGTGAAAAAACATGGCGCCCATCCATGTCTAGTCAAGAAACGGCACGGCAACATCCATGCTCATCGATGGCGTCATACACGCACGAGCTGTGGCACTCGCGCGTGACTCACCCGCTCGAGCTCCGACGCGGCGTTCGTCACCCAGGCCAAGGAACGCGCGCGCCCCACGCTCGTTCACTGAAAACAGCTGCGTGACCTGCGGCCGAAGCGGCGTCCCTGGTTCTGAGGATGGCAGCCGGGAGCCAGGAAGATCGACGTATCGGCGATCGGTGCGGTTTGAATCGCCGCAGCGAAAGTCATCTCCGCGTCCACAGCCCTCTCCACGGCGCAACTACGGACACGGCAGGATCTGTACCAACTGCGGCTACGACGTGGAACGTTGCAGGGGTTACGACGTCTGCCCAGCCAGGGGACATTGCGGCCGTCGTGGACACTTTGCTCGTGTTTGCAGAAGCCTGCGCCGATCCCTCCAGCGACGGTCACATAACCGTTGCGACCAGATCGTCAATGACGACTATGACGGTGACGACGAGCCGTGGGAGGTGTCTCACGTCACTGGGCTGTCGCAGACCAAGCTGTACTTGAGCATCAAGGTGTTCGAGGCAACCGTGCAGTTCCTTCTTGATACAGGATCAGCCGTCTCCATTGTCGACAGCGCGGTGTTCATTCAACACTTCGCAAAGGCAGCGGACGTCGTGCCACCACCTGTCAAGCTTCTGAACTTCTCCCGGCAGCCGATCAACATTCTGGGAGCCTTCAAGGCGCCGGTGATGTTCAGGGACCGTGCTGCATCAATCCTGTTCTATATCGCTGATCGTGGTACCTCGCTGCTGGGCATGGACGCTGTCATAGCCCTTGACATTCAGATGAGTGGTGCTACCCGGTCATGCTTTTATACTGACGCGGATGGCTCCGTCGAACGACCGAGAGAGACAGGTGAAACGTCAACACCGGTCTCACTGGACGATTCATCGAGTGCATTAAGGCAAGAGTGGTCAACAAGAGTACAAAACCAACTGCCGTCAGCACCGTCTGCACCACAGGCTACAACTTCCGCGGTGCCTGCGCCAGCGAAACCAACGCTACCACCTTCCTTGAGCCACTTCGAGCACCTCTTCAACCCGGGTCTTGGATGTGTCCAGGGAGTGGTCCACAAAGTAAACATCCGACATTCTGTGATTCCTGTTCGACACCGGATGAGGCGTATCCCTTTAGCTGCGCGACAACCCGTTTCGGATGAAATTCGACGTCTGGAAGCAGCTGGAATCATCGAGCGGATAAACTCATCCGAGTGGGTTTCGCCAATTGTAGTGGTGCAGAAGAAGGATGGCTCCATTCGAATGTGCGTGGACCTGCGAGAAGCCAACAAGGCTGTCGTCATCGATAGTTTTCCTCTTCCGCATATAGAGGAACTGCTGAATGCCTTACACGGAGCAAGACATTTTTCAAAGCTTGATCTTGCTGCCGCCTACCACCAACTGCCTCTTCACCCAGAGAGCAGAGACCTCACGGCGTTCATCACGCACGAGGGCCTCTTCCGGTTTAAGAGGGTGTGCTTTGGTCTGGCATCAGCGCCAGCAGCCTTCCAGCAGATGATGTCAAAGGTGCTCCACGGCTGTGAAGGTGTTTTGGTCTACCTTGACGACATTGTTGTTTTTGGGAGAACCAAGGAGGAGCACACACACCGTCTGCGGGAAGTTCTGCGGCGAATCTCGGAGGCCGGACTTAAGCTCAACAACAAATGCGTCTGGTGTGTCGGAACTGTCGTTTTTGGGCCATAAAGTCAGCGCTCGAGGAATCGCACCGCTTCAACAGAACGTGGATGCTCTCAACGCTGCCCCCATCCCCGCGGACATCACCCAACTCCGCTCCTTTCTGGGGATGGTGGAATATTACTCCCGCTTTGTGCCCAGCTTGGCATCTGAAGTCGAGCCTCTTCGAAGGTTCCTGCGGAAGGACACATCATTCATCTGGGACAACGAGGCGGACCGAAGCTTCAACCGAGTAAAATCGTTGCTGTCATCTGGCAAGACGCTGAATATGTTCGACCCCGTGTTACCTACCGTCGTAGCTACAGACGCATCGGCCTACGGAATTGGGGCTGTCTTGCAGCAGCGCCATCAGGACGGTATCTTCACGGTCGCATTCGCCTCTAGAACGTTGACGCCGACGGAGCGACGGTACTCGGTTGGAGAGAAAGAAGCGCTAGCATGCCTGTGGGCATGTGAGAAATGGCATGTCTACTTGTGGGGCCGTCATTTCACTCTTCGCACGGATCACCAAGCGCTTGTGTCACTGCTTTCCACTGGGGGAACAGGACATCGCCCGCTACGAATTAAGGGGTGTCCAAACAGGACACTACAAAACGCACGACTCCGACAAATCGTGAAAATTGAAGCGGACGCCTCACGCTTCAATTTTCACGATTTGTCGGAGTCGTGCGTTTTGTAGTGTCCTGTTTGGACACCCCTTTACACGTTGGTCCCATCGCCTGCTGAAGTACAACTTGTGGAGATCTGGCTGCCCTCCCCCGCGCCGACCCTCTGGGCCCCAATTTCCGGCCTCCGAGATACGTCATGCCTCGGGGGAGCGGCGGTGACCTCGCGCAGCACAAGGTCCGGCTGGACCGCTCCCCTAAGCCAACTGACGTCACGGGACTGGCCCCCCAAAACAAAGGGGCAAAGGCTTGAAAAGGGGAAGCCGGACAAAGGAAGGCTCTCTCGCTCTTGGACCGTGAAGCTCTTCGAATGGCGGGCAACGAAGTAGCGCGCAGCGGTGACAAGGAGACGAGGACGCTGGCGCGGGATTCGGGGGGAGACGGACGATGGCGCGGGGAAAGTGCGGGCAAGACGTCGAGTGGCGGACTCGACTAAACGGACCGGACGGCGACCCTGGACGACGACGTCCCCATGACGCGGTGTTGACGACTACCGCGGGGACTTGGAGCAGCTGCTTGGGCAGCGGACTTCCCCCCGGCCTCGCTGATGACCGTTCCCCGATCCCGAAACCCCCCAGGCAATGAGTGAGTGAATAAACCCTTTTGCCGAGAGCGAAATATTGAAGTGTCATATTCATCCGGGAACAGGGTCTGAGGGAATCGGAGTTAGAAGCCCGCATAAACTGGCGCCGCAACGTGGGGCCTGATTTTCGATCAGGCAGGCATTCCGATTCCTAGCCTGTTTCCGGTTGAATTTGGACACTGTTTCGCGCTCTTTTTGGGGGTCATCTTCGTCGCAGGAACGCCGCACGAAGTTTCGTTGCGGGCGCGCCGCACGAAGGTCCTGACATGATCGCCTGCCCGACGAGGAGGCGCGGACCTCGACCGTTTTTTTAGGGATTAACCCTTTTTCCCAGCATGTCAGGAATTTACTTATCCCCCGTTACGAGAAGCGCCTGGAGTATTCACTATTCAGCGCACCGCTGAATGCTGGCAGGTTGATCCTGCTGCGCAAGAGCGCTGTGTGCGTCGAAATTACCGCACTTCCCGAGGATTGTATAGCGTCGGGCGTCACCCCACCTACGCCTTCGGCCGCCCACGTCTGCTGGGAAAGATGCCGGCTTAAGGCCCGTTCACACATTTGCGTTCAGAGCGACCACTATGCTTACGAACGAATGCAACCGCTGCGACTTCAACGACAACTGTACGCGACGTGTACACACACATGGAACCGCATGCAACCAAACGAATCAACAGCCAATGAGAAACGAGCTTCAGCTCTTGCTCCTAGCCAATAGTAAGCAACCCAGCTACGCTTACAAACATGGCGGACGGTTTCCTGCCCGACGCGAGGTCCACCGTCCTCACCGGAGCAGCCAGAGGTTTCGGCTACGGCGTACAGTCACGAAGGTCTGCTGTGCGCCTACAATATCTGTGTGAAGGCTGGTTCAAACATCTGGAACGAACCCGTTATCCACGACTGGGTCCGTTGTGACCGGAACGACCGCTCTGCGCCTCGCGTACACTCCTGCGACCACTGCAACAAGCGCAGTGCGTCGGCAGCACGGCGACCTACGGCGACCGCCTCTCCGTCGCCGTCAGCTGTTGGGGACGCGCTGCCACTCACTTGCGTAACAGAAAATAGACAGACCGCCTTCTATGACCACAAACTTTATTTTTTATTTTTCAGGAAACGCTTGCAGGGTAGTGCATTAAAAAAAGAAAAAAAGATGCAGTACGCCGTCTTGCACGATCACGACTTTAATACACGACTTTGCCAACAGTACAGATCTCGCCACACGCCTTTTCTAAGATTATAAAAGACGATGTAATCTTAGCAGCGATATAGCAACGTAGATATATAATTTCGTGATCAGATAGACGTTGCGAGCGTTCAGGATTGCTAACACTAATCACCTTTCTCGAGTGATGAAAACGCGTGAGAATTCGCATCCTTTATACAGTACGCACCAGTAATACCTTGAACTTGAGCACACGCATAGAATGCGCCAAAAAAGAAATCCGGGCGATGTTCGAGGAGACAAATGCTAAGAAAGCACCACTGTAGTCGAAGTAAACAAACACGACGGCACGGGCGTTTCTGCTGTCTTGAGAGTGCCGCCACGAGATCGCCGCACGAGTAGGTGGATCTTCCCTTCTAGTACGTGCTGGGTTATCATAACGACACACGACGAAAATTCACAGTCAAGGATAGCGCTTTTACGCGGAACGATGAGCTTCCACCACGCCGTCCACGTCGACGATAACCACCGACGCCATGTTTGCATATACAAGGAGCCCGGCACGACCGGCATGCAACGCGCGCGACTGAGCTCTCCTCGACCTGTGATTGGTCTGTCGCTCCCGTCGTTCCCGAACGTAACGAAAAAGTTCAGCCCGGCTCAACTCCTTGCGTTGCGAACGAACACGAACGAAACGACCGTTTGGCGCTTCGTTGCTATGGTACCTCGTCGTTCCAACCGGTTGCATTCGCTCGTAAGCGTAGTGGTCGCTCCGAACGCAACTGTGTGAACGGGCCTTTACGGTTTGGGGGATGTGACGCGCCTAACCGCCTTTGCTCGCGTATCGATGTAATGTTTTGGAACGCTTGTTACCAATCGGACGCGTTAGAAAGGCATCGCTCTGGGTGGAGAACGCTCCCATTGCGGATGGCGGTTGCATGCATGGACTGTGTTTGGAAATTATTCCCGCATTGCATTTTGTCCGGGAGGAGACTAGCGTCTCGGTTTGACCGCATGCTAGCTCCCAGTTGGCCTTGCTTGAGCTGTCAGCGTGGTTTTGAGCTTCGTTAGTTGACAGCGTTTAAGGTACGGTATGCGCTCTTGTGGTTCCGACCAAGATCGCTTTAAACGAGTACCTTGTGGCCAGAGGCTACATTTAGGGGCTAAGCCCACTAAATCGTGCCGGATACGCGATGTCTGGTGCGCAGAGATCGGAATCCAGAAAACCACAGAGTTTCCGTTTTCACTTTATCAGTGGCTGTGCGTGTGTAATGCTCCGTGGAGGCCAGTTTGACGCGATGGGCATGCCCCGTGCGTATCTGGTTGTAGAGTCGTGAGGTTGATTCTGTTTAATTGTGCGCACAGTTGGTTCCGGATCCTCACACCGCCATATCGAGGGTTGAGCCTCGCGGCGGGAGTTACTCTTTCATTTCGTTTTCTCCGTCTCCGGAGGAGCGGCGGCTAGCGCGTGCTTTGCGCTGCCGCCGGATATACAGTACGGCGGTACGGCTCACGGCCGAGCTTGGGTTCGCGTTGGGACGCGAGGGCGTAGAGAGCGTAATTGGTCATGCAGAGACCTGGATTAGAGTAAAATTATAGATTTAGGGGAGAAAAGACAGCTACAGTGGGGGGAAAGAGCTGTGCTCGTGCAGTGAAAAGCTGCACGAGGGAAGTGGCGGTCTTGCGAGGGTGTGACGAGTTGTTCATAGTTTTATCCTGTACAGATGCGCGGTTGGCCCGGGAAAACGTACGGTTCACGTCGGCGGGTACGTGCCCGGGAAGCCTAGAAATTATGACAGCGGCATGGCCGTCGGCAGCCTATAACTGTTGTGCGTTGGGTCAGCCCGTCGCTGTACAAACTGCAGCCTTTGCATGAATGGGTAGCGGGTGTTGGAATCCAGCGGTAAATGCGGTAGACACTTCGACGCTGCGGAAACTGTTTATGCAGAGCAAATATAGTTTATTAGCTCGTCCATTTCCAAGACCGGCCGGTTAGATTATTTGACATTTCGGTGTCGCGCTTGTTGCGCGGAAGGTGAAAGGTGCTCGTGTGGGGTACTTACATTGTTCGAACCCTGCCTGTCTTTACGGTCGCAGGAAGACTTTTTAGTTATGCGGCGTGTTGACTTGGTTGGGGGCGAGCTTTGTGCGTAGCCTACTGCGTTTGTATGTGGACACGTTGCTCGGGTCGAGAACGTCGAAGAGTCGCGAGACGCGTTGACGGCGTACTTTTATTGCTCGATCCCGGCCGGCCTTGACATCAGCTGGAAGACTTTTTAGTTTTGCGGTGTCGGGGTTTGGCCGAAGGAGAACTCTAACGTGCGCCGATGCGCTTGTCGCGGCTGTCGAGCCCGTGCGGGGTTCGGTGCAGACCGCCGTTGCGCGCTCGTCACTCCTGTTGGGTGGTCGCCTCCGAGCAGTGAAGCGGTAACATCTGGTTGCATGCCCAGACGTTACGGACATAGCCGTGTAAATAGGCTGTCCAATGAGATCTTCTGTTCGCACGATCTAGATACTGTTCCCTTTGTACTGGTATTTGTGGCCGGTACCACGGAACACCAGCTTTTCAGTAAAGTGATTCTCCCTTCTGATGAAGGCGTGCTGCGTAGCTTGGCTGTAGTGTGTTTGTAGCTCGGGTGTCGCGAACGCCGAGTGCACGAGTGCCCGTCTTGAGTAATTGCTACTGTTAGCAGCGTGTTTATTTTCCGTAGATATTTTAGTCGCACCTCGCGAACGGGGCAGGATTTGTGGCCGTTTTTGTCTTACGGGAGGTTATTGTTCATATTTGAGGTTTTGTGCGTTCTTCGCGAGTGTGTTGGAAATCAATACTGTTATCGCAGGTGTGCGGTTCTGGGGTTCGGTCAGATTGTTTTCTGTTTTAAAAGAATGCGGTTGAGTTTTGTAGGAGCAAACGTTGTATAGTGGGCGTATGTACGATTTGAGTATATAGAGAGTGCTCATACTTTTTAGCTGAGGAATAGTTTTCCACTTAGGTACCTCTCGAATGTGTAGCGTGATGTTCTTGATGATTGCCTGCCCGTTAGTATTGAAATGAAGAGTTTTGTTTTTATTTCGTGGCATGTCCAACGATCGAAAGATTTTGGTTTCGTCGCGCTGTCTGGTATAGCGTGCCGGTATTTGTTTTTGCGCGATTCGCTGTCTGGGATATTAGGGACGGAAGCGAACTTTAAGAGCCGGCGTGTGTTGTGTGTGCCTGAGTGCCCGTGCGTGTTGTGAGCTGTGGTGCTCCGCGCCAGTTCGTGGACGTGCTCCGTCGGTCGCGGGCTGCCCAGTGAATAAACGTCCACCACTGGCCTGCCTGGTTTGATGCCACCACCATCTGCTCGTCATCATCGGTGACACTCAGCTGATCGAGTTCCCTGCCGGAGTTCCTGGGAACCACGCAACCTCAAGCCCCCCGGAGTCTGAGCCTTGAGGGGAGGGAGGTGTGGAGATCTGGCTGCCCTCCCCCGCGCCGACCCTCTGGGCCCCAATTTCCGGCCTCCGAGATACGTCATGCCTCGGGGGAGCGGCGGTGACCTCGCGCAGCACAAGGTCCGGCTGGACCGCTCCCCTAAGCCAACTGACGTCACGGGACTGGCCCCCCAAAACAAAGGGGCGAAGGCTTGAAAAGGGGAAGCCGGACAAAGGAAGGCTCTCTCGCTCTTGGACCGTGAAGCTCTTCGAACGGCGGGCAACGAAGTAGCGCGCAGCGGTGACAAGGAGACGAGGACGCTGGCGCGGGATTCGGCGGGAGACGGACGATGGCGCGGGGAAAATGCGGGCAAGACGTCGAGTGGCGGACTCGACTTAACGCAGCGGACGGCGACCCTGGACGACGACGTCCCCATGACGCGGTGTTGACGACTACCGCTGGGACTTGGAGCAGCTGCTTGGGCAGCGGACTTCTCCCCGGCCTCGCTGATGACCGTTCCCCGATCCCGAAACCCCCCAGGCAATGAGTGAGTGAATAAACCCTTTTGCCGAGAGCGAAGAATTGTTGTGTCATATTCATCCGGGAACAGGGTCTGAGGGAATCGGAGTTAGATGCCCGCAAACTTCACGGTGGAATACCAGCGAGGAGCGGAGAATGGCGTAGCTGATGCCCTGTCCCGCCTGCCCATGCCGACAAATGATGGAGGAATGGACTTCGACGACGAGATCATCTCCTTCGTCGCTCGGAACGACGCGTGCATCACGAAACAACAGCTGCAACGAGAGACGGCGGATGACCCACTGCTCACCGCTGTCATGGGCTATGTAACCTCAGATTGGCCCCCATGGAAAAGTTTATCTTCGGATGAGACCATTTTCTACGACCTGAAAGAGGCTCTCCCTGTCAACGACGGGCTCCTGCTCCGTGGTGACCAGTTCGTCATCCCCAAAACTATGCGTCACGCGCTAATCTCACGAGCACATGAAGGACACACTGGCATCGTGAAGACGCAGGCACGCCTTCGAGAGCTCAACTGGTGGCCTCGAATGAATACAGAAGTACGCGCTGCGGTCTCCGCCTGCAAGGTCTGCTGTAGCTCGGACAAGACTGCCAAGACGTCACCGACTCCCCTACAGCCAGTGCCATTGCCAGAGCGGCCTTGGTCTAAGGTGGGCATTGACATAGTGGGTCCGTTTGAGCGGGCGGAGCCAGCTTGTCGCTTCGTCATTACGCTCTTTGACTACTTTTCGAAGTGGCCAGAAGTCCAGTTCTGCCCAAATGTCACTATGTGAAGGGTGACGGATTTTCTGCGAGCCATCTTCGCCAGAGAAGGGTACCCAGACAGTATCGTAAGTGACAATGGGCCACAGTTTGTGTCGGCCGAATTCGAGAAGTTTCTTCAAGTTCGCGGTATAAAGCACCACCTGATTTCTGCTTACTATCCCCAGTCCAACGGGCAGGTCGAACTCTTCAACCGTACACTGAAGGGTTTCCTTCAGTGTGCCGCCATTGAACGAAGTAACATCCGCTCTTCACTCGTCGACTACTTGATGATATTCCGCTGCACGCCCCATGCCACCACTGGACTATCTCCTGCCTTCCTGCTGCACGGACGCAAGCCACGGACCCGTCTCAACATCCTCGGGCTGTCGTCGGCGCAGTTCCTGCAAAACCCTTTCGAGGAGCTGCAGCGGCTGCGTCAACGAGTACAGCAGAGGCAGGAATACACCAAAAGGTACACAGACCAGCGTCGAGCAGCGAAGACCCCGAGATTTTGTGTTGGAGACTGGGTTCGAGTGAAGCGACCAGGAAAAGTCCCCAAAGGAGAGCCGACCTTTGGACCACCACAGCGCATCATAAAGCGCGTAGGTCGGTGGACGTTCCGATTGGAAGACGGTCGAGTATGGAACGCCTCAAAACTCGCAGCAGCCCCGAAGACCAACCAACAGAGCCAGAGGCAAAACACATCGACCCCTGCTAAGAGCAGTCGGTTCTCGGAAGTTGCTGTTTCCCCTGCTAGCGTCAGCCACAGGCACCATAACTGGCAGCCACAACAGCCTAGGTGGAACGGACAGCAACAAACTGGATCGCTAACGCCTGTGTGCAGTCCAGCCTTAGATTCACCAGCAAGAGAGGGGGCTTCGACCGCTCATCCTACGCCTATGCCTCTGAGGCGCTCCGGACGTCATCGTCGGCCACCAGAGCGCTATGGGAACTATGCCGCACGATGAACTGAACTGCCTTTCTTTTCGTCATTTTGCTTGAGAAGTAGTACCTTAATTTAGAAAAAAAAAAAGTGTTGAAACTGTTTGTGTTGAACTGAACAGTGGATCTCGGTGATCGGAAGTAACTGCGCAAAGCGGTGACTTGTGTTTTGTGTTGTGCGTGTGTGTGTGTGTGTGTGTGTTTTGTTTTTCTTTATTTCTTTTTCGCTGCTCTTGGCATTTTTCGGGTTTTTTTAAACCCTCCCCCCTCCAAAAAAATAGAGGAGGAGAAAATGTTATGTGCTTATTCCTCTAACGTACTCCCCTAACTTAAAAAAAAAAAAAAAAAAAAAACAAGGGAGGGGAAAATGTTATGTTCTGATTCGCTTTATTTTCTTTCTCTTTGTTTTAGCTAGTCTAACGACGACGACGTTAACACACGGCACGAGCTGAGTAAACAGTCTGGCATGGAACCCCGACTTGACTGGTCATTACCTAGGCTGCCTTAACAGTGTGTACCCCCAGTTCTTCGCCCATTTGTTCCCTTGAGGC
This sequence comes from Ixodes persulcatus, assembly GCA_013358835.2. NCBI lineage: Eukaryota > Metazoa > Arthropoda > Arachnida > Ixodida > Ixodidae > Ixodes > Ixodes persulcatus. The sequence goes on from JABSTQ010003683.1 coordinate 155,682, forward strand.
CAATTGTCGCCCTGCTATGGCCGCCTTAACTTCTTTGTCCCACCAGCTTTTCGGTGTGTGCTTCCCTACCCCTTCTTCCTCTTTGTTTCATTTTGAACTTCTCTAACTCTCTTTTAAAAGTGTTTACTAAATCGCCATATGGCCATTATCTCTCCATTATCCAGATACTATAATCTCAATTAGTTTTGATACTTCTAGTAGTTGGGTGTCGTTTAGTGTTAATTTACTTTCTCGTTCAAGAACTTGTGACTTTGGTCTGCTGTATTACATTTTATTTGAAGTCGCTTATGGTCATTCCTTAAGCTTTCCGAGCCTTCCTCGTCTATTTTTATGTGTCCTAATCTGGTGTGCAATCTGATGGACAATGGAGACAATAATATCTTCTCGAGTGCGAATTGTTTCTCTCCCACGTTATTTTTAATCGCATTTTACTTGGCTGTTAAACCAACACTAGATAAAAAGTATCGCAAAATTACTGTATAGTATCCTCCCTGTTGACTCTCTATATCTTTCGAAGTCTTCTAAGTGTGCGTTCATCTCTTAAGATAACTCTTTTCCCATTAGTGCCAATTTCTCCAACATCTTTTGAAATAAACATCAAATGCTACGCAATTTACTCTTTGGAATCTTTCCCCGTTTTCAAATAAATAAATCCCATGAGCGTGACTATACCTCTAATATTGCCTTTTAACCATATGTGTTCTCTGCAGCTTTCCCTCACTCCCCATCCATCTCGTTTCTGTTCCCCTTCACACCGATTGCATCTTACCCTTAAATAACCTGCCAAGTAGGGTGGTTCCTCCATATCTCTAAGGTGCGTCTCTGCCAATCCATATATTTCAAAATCGTCATAATTTAATTGTACCGCAATCTCTTCCCACGTTATTCTATTTCTGACCCCTCTGTGTTTATAAATCCTATATTGAGCTGTTTTTTTTCCTTCTTCTGCGAGGCTTTCTCTCACCTTATTTGCATTTGAAACGTCAGTTACCTGAGGGTTCTGCCGGCTCCTAAAAAAGCCCTTGCCCTAGAGCCCATCCTCCACCCCACCCGCATCTCCGTCAGGTCCCCACAGTGGATGCCGTCTCTGCTGAAAGGGGGGGGGGGGAGAGAGAGAGAGAGAGAGAGAGAGAGAGAGAGGGGACTTTTCTGATTTACCTTTCTGTTCACATTCATGACTTCATGTAAGTTATTAGAGCTCAGTCCCTTGATGGTCCTTTTAGCCTCCTGGACTGCCCTCTCTGTACTCACTCCTCGGCCCCTGACCTCCGGGACAGCACATTACAATGTGCACCATCTCGGAGGTTATGACCCTTAACTGCTTTATACCATCCTCGATGTGAGTGGCCAGGTCCCTTACCTTCTACCGAGGACGTCATTCAATCCTGCATGAACCACCACAAGGTTTTCCTCCCACTTGTTCACAGTCAGCATTTCTACTGCCGTGTTCACCACCCCATCGTTCCCTTACCTGACAGGGCTGCTACCTTTACTTTCTCATCTCCCCTGTACCTTGCTGGCGGTCCCTGCTGTGCAACTAGACACACTGGAGCTCCCTACCTCCAACACTACCTGCCCTCTTTCCTTTTGTTTTTTCCTGCATCTCAGGTTTGGTGCTTGTCGGAGTAAGGGGTTTCCGCTGCACCGCCGTACTGAACAGCGGCTCTGATCCAAACCTTATTTCTTATTTAATGATCTCCTTACTGTTACCAACTTTGTTTGCTATTGTCTGGCAATGCATGCCAATATAGTAAGATGTACATAAATCAATTCTCATTCCAGTTTTGGCTAGTTGTATGACGACTTCTACAGCGTCGCGATTTCGACAATAGAGAATATGAGTAGATCGTTCCGATGACTCCGATAACGATACCCGATACTCCGCCGCCGCGTTTGCGCATGCATTATATCGTTATCGGAATATCGATATCGGGCGTATCGGAGGTATCGGAACGATCTACTAAAACTCTCGAATATTAGGCAACGGCTGCAACAACGAAGCTTTGCTCTATCTTCGAGGTAAGTAGTACTTCCATTGCTTTGCTGGAGAAGCTCAATGCAGAGCATGAAGCATTCTTGAGGCATAATATGGTACTCCCATCCAGTTCCTAAGTTCAAAGGGTGTTCAGCGTTGCAGTCAACATCTTCAGAAATGACGCAAAATGTCTGACTAGACTTTCGAGAGCCAGCTGTTGCTAAAAATAATCAAGGTCAATAAATGTAGCAGGTGGCAGCAATAAGAACTTGAATAACCCTATTCCCTTTGTTTCTTACCTGAGGAAAATAATGTTGGAAGTAATGCCACAAAAGTAACGGATTACTTGTTCTGGTAACGGTCACTTACTTTTATGGGAGGGCAATTGCAATTGTAATTAATTAGAATTTAGCCTTGAGTAATTGTAAATGTAATTCCTATTTTTTAGTAACGTGTACAAGTCTGGATACAACCGGTTCAATGCTAAATTTAGAACACACGAAAAAACTTCAAAGATGGCAATGGAGGCAAGGATGTGAATCGCTCGGCGGTGCTGGTGGTGGTAGACGCGCTTGGAGACTCGCTCGAGCCCTCACCGGCGCTCAAGTACGCGTCATCCCATTGCAGGTCTTGCAATCGAGTCCGGTTGGTCTATGACAGTGGCGGCGGAGGTATTAACGGACGAGTTTTCCCGGCAGTCATCCAGTCCGTTACAATACCGAGCACAGTTAGAACGACTACCTCAAGTTCCACTCATCAAATGTCAAAATAACCAGGCAGTAGGGAGTTTTAGCGAGTCGTTTTTCGAGCACACGGTTCCGAAATCACGAACGGTGCAGCTGGTCCGTTCCGTGAAACCGTACGTGAAATTTGACATATTTTAGCGAATCGTGAAAATCGCGCGACCATGTAAACGATGATGATGATTTGTTTAGCCGGTGGCGCCATCTTCTAGTAAACATGTGAAACATTCTGCAACGTGTAAATCCGTGGCGGCTCGTGTGTCCGGCGTACGACTGATGTAAACAAGACGGCCGACGTAACATTTGCCAGTCGGAATTTCAAGAACTGCGAAGCTAGCTAGAGTAAAAAGTATCTGAACGACCGTAAAGGTATGTGGTGTGTCTCCGTCATCTTGAACGATCTTTCACGTTGTGTGCCGTCAAACCAAATCATTTCGTCTGCTCGCTGTCGCCACGGCAGCTAGTCTGCCCGCAGATCGCAAAATTTACTAGCATGCGCAGTTTACAGCATTCACGATCGTTTACCATTGTAAGCAGTCCTCGAAATTATTTGGTTCAACCTCTCAAGTGAAGCAGACTATCAGGATGGCAAATCGCCTCCCGCTGACTTAAGCCTAACGCTCGACTGGGTCGGCGAAGTCAGTCGCCGGAGCGACCGCCATGTTTTTTTCACCCGAGTCGTGAACGGTGCTGGCTGCCTTGCGGTGACGACTCCAGCGGCCGGAATGGAAAAAACGAACGAGAAGAGCCTCCCGACGCCCCGGACGACTCGCGCGCGCATGCGCAGTGGCGTCGCCGATGCGTTCGAGGGCGAACCGTTCGTGTGGAAACGACCTGCTAAAACTCCCTAATGTTGGCAAGCGACTCCGATTTCACTCTGGCGGAGCTCGCTGAAGCCCTTCACAGGTGTAAAAAAAGAGTGCTCCAAGACCGGGTGGTATAACCTAGCAAGCGCTCAAGAATGTCGATCCTGCCTACCACTTTGATGCTTTTGAAAACCTGAACATTGTGTGGACAACCGGCATCACTTCTGACGCATGAACGGAGTCAACTATCATCCCAGTACTCAAACAAGAGAAACCGGCCGCGCTGACGTCGTCTTACAGACCAGTCTTACTAACAAGTTCTGTAGGCAAACTACTTGAAAGGATGGTCCCTCGACGCCTCACCTGGCTATTGGATAGGATAAAAGCGTTTCTACCAGAACTAGCAGGCTTTCGAGCAAGAAGGTGCGCCCCCGATGCCATAGGAGATATCGCGCCAACCCTCGAGGAGGCAAAAGCTACAGGGAAGAGGTACACTGTGTCTTTTTAGACATCAGTCGTGCATTCGACACTCTCCCTCACTTCACCACCATCCACCGGCTGAAGCAACTCGGTACTGGTGGACGGATTATTTCCTTTATCAAGGCGTTCCTTTTCGGATGAACCATGCGCGTCAAGTTACCTGAAGCTGTCAGCACACCACGTCAAACAGACCGAGGAGTTCCTCAAGATAGCGTGTCGAGCCCCATATCAACATTGCGATGGCTATCCTCCCTGGTTGCTTACCAGCAGGACACTCCAATCTCCGTACAAGAATGGCCATATACGCGTATGATGTTGCGATTTGGTGCATCAGACCCTCGAGGAACGCGATCGCAATTCGCAATCGTTTTCAACCGACCCTTGATGCCATGGCGCTAATGATATCAAAATTGGGCCTTACCCTTTCAGTTGAAAAAAAAAAAAAACAGCGTCACTCCAAACGCACTACAGCTGAAAATTGCTGGGATGCCACTGAGAAGGGTTAGCAAGCACACCCATCTCAGAGTCGTCTTGGATGACCGCGTGACTTGAAGACCAGAAGTTCCTAGGACACTTAGTCGATGCCAACGGCTCTAGCGAGTCATACGACAACTTAGAGGATGCTCTTAGGGTGCTCCACAACGCGTTCTTCTTCAATTTTATAAGGGTATCATAACGTCCAGGGTCCTTTACTCGCTCCCTCTTTTATCCATTGAAAGAGCCCAAATTAGAGGACCTTCACACATGCCACCGAATTGCTCTTCAGAGCTGCTTGGGGCTCCCCCTTTGGCAGAAAATATTGCGACTCTTGTGTCTTCCGAAGAATGGCCGGTTTTCCTAAGACTGCTGGAAAGAGCCATGCGCAACAGTAGTCGTATGAGTGTTGTGCTCTTGGAGTCTAGCACCCAACCTCACCTTCGGGCAAGACGAAATTGTCACCTGGGCCATTTGATATTGCGATTTGATCGAGAGATTGCAGGCTCTGGAGAGTTCCTTCCTTCTTTGCCTCCGCATCCGACACGTCCACCAATGGTGATATGCGATAATCTACCTCTTTCACAGCGAAAAGCAAATGTGCCCATAACTGTTGCGAGGTCAGCTGCCATAAAGCGCCTGGATGACGCCTACAACGATGTCACGGTCCGGTGCGGAGCGAGAGGGGAAGCGCACTCGCCGTAGACCGCAACGGGGGTTCTGACGCCCACTATCCCACAGTACGTGGGCTCCAGGAATGGGGGGACAAAGACGAGGCACGTGACGAACAGAGCGCTAGAAACATTTAATAAAAGGCTAATGAGACGGTGACAAAAGTAGAAGGATAATACAGACACAGTCTCAATCAGGCGGAAGAATACAAGAGAAATTTAGTAGCTAGGGGTAAGACAAAGAATACACAACAAGAGGGGTGGGAACGATACCGCACTTTGGCGCAGTCCGGCACGACGAGGCTCGCAGAGGCGTGGGAGCACCTGAAGTCGGTCGCTTGCGATGGATTCCTTCTCGACGTGGCCGCGGAGCGCCAGAGGCGGTGGTCGTTGGCTTTAGTCGCTGTCGCGTCACGGACGGTCGACGCACTGGGGCAGTCCGGCAGAGGAAGGCAGCACAGAGTAGGAGCACAGAAGTAGCTGACGTTCAGTGTCGAGACGGGTCTTCCCCTTAGCCGCGGTGCCCGAGGCTACGCCCGGAGCCGACAGGAAGAGCGGGTTGCGCTCTCGAACCTCCCAAGTCGACTGCCGCGCCGTTTCCCAGTTCCAACCGAACGGCGCTCTTTCCTAATAAAGTAAACAAAACACACCCGCTCCCCTACAATCGCAATACTCTCACACACACACAAAAAAAAAAGAAAAAGATGACCGTCACAGCGGCGAAGACACTCGTCGCCCCCAGCCTCAAACAGAGTCAATACCAAAAACGCTCAACTGGGGCATCTGGCAAACTCTTTTCCAAATTCCAAGAAGTTTTAGCGCACCCAAGCATCGGGCAAAAGCGTCCCCCGAACGGGAGTCGGAGAGGCCATAAATAAGTCAAGTTAGGGTCCCAGTCGGGACCGGCGAGGTGCCAACTAGCGCCAACCAGGGAGTGACACACCACCCGCGTCGACCACATGGCCCCGCAAGCAGCCGACGTGACGCCATTTAAAATACGCGTGGCCCGGCGAAACCAGGCCGGTTTTTGTGACAAACGACTGTATTCAGGTGTTTACAGACGCATCAATCAACAGGGTCAAGAAGACAGCAACGGTTGCATCCCAATTCCAGACATGGACTTTGGTGTTGCTGGGCGACTTAACTTCGTAACGTCACCAACAAGGGCAGTGCTGGTGGCAATTTGGGGAGCGCTTGAGTCTATCAAGGACATTACGTTGCCCACCAAGGCTGTAATTTTAACCGACTCTAAAGGTGCACTTCAACAGCTCCAACGAACTGATAAACGTACGCCACTACTGGCTAGAGTGGCATTAGAGGCCGAAACGGTGGAAGACCTTGGGTGGATCCTTGTCATGCAGCGGCTCCCGTCACATGTTGGAATTTCCGGTAATGAGCGAGCAGACACACTGGCTGCCAGGACCCATGACGATCAGGCGCCGATATTGCTCTTGGACCGATTCAACTAGGCGCATCGATTAATTATCGACGACCTTCAGCAATTTCATCCACATCCAGGAGTGACGATTGGCAAGCCCCCTCCAACGATTCCTCGGAACCTTCCACATGCCGACGCCTCCCTGCTACACAGACTCAGGGCTGGGTGTCCATACACGGGAAAGCGGGTTGACATGATGAGCCGCAAACAAGACCCCAACTGTCCAGACTGCGGGGATCCAGAAGATTCGAACACGCGCTCCTGTTGTGTCCGGCTAATGCCGAGCCCAGAAGAGCACTTCTTAAGAGTTTCGCCCAAGCAGGACTCATGCATGCCACTGTCAGCGACATCTTGAATCCTGAGGGCCACCGGGGAGTGGCAAAAAGAGCCTTTCGTGCACTTCTACGATTCCTTCGAGAAACAGGCCTTGAAGACAGACTGACTTTTATTAGGGAGTCGGCCAGATGCTGGTAATTGATCACGCGCCCAACGAAACAGTGACTAGGGAGTTTCATCATAGCGGTGCCACGGTGCCGTTTCTGTTGCCGCAGTGCCGGGGCTGGGCCGGGGCCGTACCGGGGGAGGAGGAGGGGTATTGGCCAGCCGTCATGTGGGTGCCGCGCTGGAACAAAAGCTCCCGGGAAGTGTGTGTGTGTGTGTGTGTGTGTGGGGGGGGGGGGGGGGGGGGGCTGGCTGGGGCGTTTTCTCGCGGTCGGTTCAGGGTCTTCACCCGGCTTGGCGGGGACGGTGACGTTATCGCGGTGGCGCTGTGCTGAACATTTCATGTCCTTTCTTGAGCCAGTCAGCCAGTCAGCACAGTACTCACTAAATTCAAAGATCATCCCTTTTCTCATTCTTTTTATTCTCTCCTATTCCCTTTTTCATCTAATTCCCTAATCAACCCCATCAACGGAAGCCCACAAATCTTCTGGTGTCCACCTTTCCCGTTGCCTCAGAAATAAACAAACAAACAAACGACCTGCTCAATCTCTGAGTTTTGGCCGGTGCTTCGCCACTCCTATAAGATCCCGCATTTCTTTATTTGTTTTCCTGTGATCGCGTACAGTCGGCATATCGGGTACTATTTAGTCCCTCAATGAAATTCAAGCTTATCTTTTCTTACAATTGCCGATATCCATCGTTGCGCGAATGCGCGAAACACGTACCTTGACCGAATGCTGCGCAGCCATACGCTTCAACGGGCAACTCATTTCAGTGCTGCGCCGCAATTTGCTTCTAAGGGTCGCACGAGGCAAGGACCTAGTGCATCGGCGCATTTGACGTTACTTGCAAGACAAACCCAACCTCATTAAGGGGCTTTAGATACTACAAAAGAGGGGCTCGATCCACATACACTCTAAAAAAAATATATTCTTGAAAGGTTCTTGGACGACCCCAAGACCTCTTTCAGCTCGTGAAGAACGGTTTTGCTTCAAGCACTATTGTCCCCTGGCGCACTAGAGAGGCAACTGTGCGATGAAGAACTCTTTCGCATCAAAAAAGGAGCTAATAGGCCGGTTCAGACACTTGCGTTTGACTGCGTTTGACTGCGTTGCGTCGAAAACCGAAAGCAAGTCACCGGCACATCTGTTCTCCGTATGAAGCGTGGAATCCAAATCAAGGAATCATCTTGGCACGCGATATAAGCAGCAGGGATGTCATGGTTTCTCGCCGCCGCAACGCAGTCAAACGCAGTCATTGGATTTTCACGAAGAAGCCTTATAGGGGGTGCTTCAAAAATCTTTTTAGGGTGCAAAATATGGACAAGAAGAAGAACCCCAAAGAGTTATTTTACGGCCAGATTTTTTTTTCGTCATACTCCAGTATTGCGTCTAACGATTTGGACTTTGTTACCACTGCGTTGCGGCCAGATATGGCCGCCACCGGGAGATCTGCACTAATGGCCAATTCGTTTGGGCCCGCATCGCACCGGTGCAGTGCAATTCGTGGTACAGGGAAAGCTAGAGTGGAGAGGGGAGCTTTCTTCTCTCCCCACTAGCCTTTTGTGTACTAAAGTGGAAAGAGTTTACTGCACTGCGCGGGTGCGGTGTGCCCCAAGTGAATAGGCCATTAGTATGTCACGTACAAAGCTAAGCCTTGAATTTGTTGGCATTCGGCCTACGAAGTAGGCCTATGTCCGGGTTACTGGCGTATACGAACGTAATCGAACGCTATACTCTGAACGGGCATGAAATGCCTACTCACATCCGTTTTACACCGTTAGCTGTTATGGGCTCTTCCCATCACTGGAAATGAAGAACGTTATTTATGTTTTAGTTGTTGGTGCTGTTAGAGTTGTTGAAGTTGTTGATGTTTTAATTGGCGTAGTAGGGCGCAAGGTGTCCGTCGTCGATGTCGCCAGATCCTTGAAAAAGATCGCGCACTTCCCGCGGGACTCGAACGTGGGTTCCCTGCGTACGAAGCGGAGGCATTACCAGAGGTACACCAAAGCTTTTTTAGAGCGCAGCTCTTAGGCGCCCGTTTCCGGCTTGAGCGGCGTCGGCGTCGGCGTAACCGCAAGGTCACGTGACCCCCCGAGGTCACGTGCCCCCCCCCCCCGAGGTCACGTGACCAACCAGGGCACGGCCCCCCCCCCAGGCCACGTGACCCCCGGCCACGTGACCTCCCTCCGAGGTCACGTGACCCCCCCCCCCCCCCCTCCGCGCCTTCCCCCCTCTTCAAGAGCTGCGCTCTAATTCGGCGTTACAGGGAGTTGTAAACGGCTCTTATTTTTTTCTTTGTGCACAAAATATACCCCAAAAAACACAACAAAATGGGGCTAAAACGCCTTGTGCCCCAGCTTGGGGCCGTAGTGATAATTAAAATTCCTTCACGTCTATTAAGGCATCTAATAGGCCAACCCACTCGGGCGGGGTCTCACTTTGTTTAAAATCACTCTTTACATGTAAAATGACTTTAGCAAAAAATAAGCGCGCCGACTTTGGCCTAACTTCGGCATGTCGTACCGCCATGCGCGATCTCCAAACGCTGTATGCCTCAAGGCTATAAACAGGTCGTAAGGCACATTTTTTCCTTTCTCGAGGGGAAGGAAACGAATGCGGAGCGCAAGTTTCTTCTGGTCTGCTTCTCTTGCAAGGGTTGTGGTGACGTCAGAACGCCGAGCTCTGATAGGCTCTGATTGAAAGATAGTGGGTAGACCTCAAGGCAGCGTGCTTTGAGGTCTACCCACTATCTTTCAATCAGAGCCTATCAGAGCTTGGCGTTCTGACGTCACCACAACCCTTGCAAGAGAAGCAGACGAACTTGCGCACCGCATAGTGTAGTGGCCGATGGATATATATATATTTTCAGGGTCCGTTGTAAAACATGCTAAAAAAAAGGACAGTGTCCCAGCAACGCAAGAACGCGTGCTCAATTGTTACCGGCTGTAGGCACAGCAGGCAGTTTACGCCCCAAGGAACGTACATCCCATGTTCCTCAAGCCAGACCTTCACTGGCAAGGTGGAGGTATCTACGAGGAAAAAAAGATGTTTAAACAACCGGCGGCACACACATTTTCTTTACACGCGCCAGCACATCCTGTTCAAGACTTGCCACGTACGGCAGCCAGTAAAGCTCACCGGGAAAAGTACGTCTAGAAGGTGGCGGGTCAATCTTTGCGTTTTACCGTTGACAAATATTCAAGCGAAAATCTCACAACCAAGAAATGAACAGTCTACCACCTCCTTTATAAACCCAACCATCTTTTCAGGACGATCCACTTCTGAAGACACAACAAAAGATGACAGGGCTTCAGCTAGGCGCGTTTGCAACATGACCTGCAACAGTGGGTTATGTTGATCACGTAGAAAAAGAAAACGAGACACTGTTTTTTAAACAAAAAGATAGGTCAGCCCTACCCTTCCTTTGTAGACGCTGCGAAAAAGATGATCGCGGCGCATCGGTTCACTCTCCGTCAAGCAAACAAATACCGCAAAAAGCCGATGTATCTCCTGAATACAGCTTCGCATACACACCAATACTTGTAGCAAATACCACAACATGGCGGTTAAAAACACATTATATACAGTTGCTCGAGTAAAAATCGACGAATTGCGGTTACGGCTCCCAGATACTACACTCTCCCAATAGGATGTTGTAGTTTTCATGCGCTGCAACGGGGCCTCTGGGTATTTACTTGGGGTAGTGCTCCATCATATTCCCTCGAACAGTGCTGGCGTTGTGGTCCACATATCATGCCATAAGTAGACGCCCTTGTCACACTAACCGCGGCCCCCGTTGCAGCACAGAACGACGAGCAAAGTTTTAAAGCCTCCGCTACACTTTTCTTGGCGGCACAAAATAGCGCAATATGGTCCGCATAAGCCTAAACTTTTGTTAAATTAAAACGAATTAAAAAAAACACTCACATTTTTGCTTTGAATCGCACTTAAAGGGATCGTGAAATGATATTACAGCTTTTTCCAAATGAAGACCTCAATTAAGCTTCAATGTTCATAGAGCCCGGAGAAGGAATCCGTTTTCGTTTTATTGCCTTCAGTGTTGCACACAAAAATAAAAAAATAAATTAAAAAAAAAAAAAAACGAAGAAGATGAAAACTTACGTCTGCTTTCTTCCTCGACTCGACCAGACTCGGCCACTAGCATATGAAATCCCGTGGCCGTGACGTAAAGTAAGCCTTTCTACCGGAAACGCAAGTTCTCCCAGCCGAGCGAGGGAGCCGAGTCAGTCAAGCGTCGCGTTGCATCGATACGACGTTTTTGTGTCGACGTTTCGACGCAAGGACGTCGAAACGACGTCACCTACTGAGGTTTCCATGAACGTCGATTGCTTCGTCGCTGGTCAGCGACGCTTGTGCGATCAACGCCATGAATATGGATACGTCGCAGCCGAGTGAAGTAGAGTTTACTTGCCCGACGAAGGCTGTAGCAGTTCGGCGCCCGAACCGGAGGATTGGCGATTACTCACTCAGTAGAGAATGGTAGGTTCACATTTCGGCTGCGAACACGAAATGCTAAAAAAGAAAGTAATATAAATTCCTAATTATTCATTCCTTTCTAGGTACACCTGCAAACGCTGCACGGTGATGGCCACCGCCCGGAACAGTGTTTGTTGCGGGGAGTGCCCCGCCGCCGTCGTGCTTCAAAACGACGGGTACAGAACAGAGAATGCATATTTTTGCGTTTTGTGCCTGGACCCCGTCGTCGTCGTTTGAGCGGACCTGGTGGAGAAACCTCTCGTGCTCTCAAGGACGCTGCGGCTTATGCAACAGGAAATTTAACTCGGTCATTTCCGCCAAGGGTATTCATCGACAATTTCATCGTTTGCGAGCACAGTTCGAGTGGCACACTACTCGTATCCTGTACGGAAGCTAAATTTAACTGACGTGCTCGGGAAAAAAAAAAAGAAAAAGCAAACGACTCCGACACCGTGGATGCTGCGGTTACTTTGCATTTCTCCAGCGCCTCATAATTTGACGAGTCTTACACGAAAAGCATGTTTTTTTGGCCATCCCGCGTCCTGTTTTTTTATCCGCAACATGGGTCTAAAGTATCAAACTGCCTGATCGCCATCCACCAGCTTGCCGGCGCACTCAATATATTTTCGTTCATATTAACTAAAATTTTAGAACTGTTCGGCACCGCCCAACGACTTAATTTACTGTTGCAGGCAGGGCGCGGCAGTTTGACCACTTGTGTCGTCATCTTTGCAAAGAGGTCGAGTTGTACGATAATCAGTGAATCAGCTGTGCTTTGAAACACGTATTGAGAACGAGCACTGCACCATTACAAAACGTTAAGAGGCATGAAAGTTCCCACCGCCTACAAACTAGTAATGTGAGTGTAGCGCTTCCAGTTCCTTTCAAAACGCAGCCGCCGGTACTTGGCCTAACCGGGAACGTGCAGACCAGAAGCATTAGGGGACCTCATTGTAACCTGCTTCGGTTTGCGTTAGTTGTATCGGGAGTTGTGACAGGCCTTAATGACAGCGGCGCCGCGCCGACTAACCGACCATTGCCCGGCCACGAGGCCTCCGGCAGAGACAATGATGTTTCAAGAATGAGGGTCTGCGTAGTAACGACCGGCTAACTTCAAAGGCCTCATAAAGAGGTGAAGGAGGGCGCCTCTCAAATTACTACTCCACACCTCGATAGCTGGCCGATCAGCTCCAATGGGTTCTTCCATAGGTACTTCTCGTATTAACGCGACTCTCCTGTTTTCTGGCTCATTGCTGAATGTCCAGAGGTCATTCTCGTTATCCACCTCTTTTACCATCTCAATTTAAAAGAAGACATACAAGACGAAAGTCTTGCAGATATCCAAAGTGCAGAACAGCCCACCGACTGACATCTTTTCTATTCCTCCACCAAATCGCGTGTTCCAATTACTGCAAACATGATGTTCGTACTTTGATTCCTTGCCAATATCGACCTTCTGGCGAAGATCTCCAGCAACAATGGGGGGGATGCCTAAAGTGATACGTCGGTGCGCCTGGACACAGCGGAACGCCCACAGCCACAGCACCGTAGTACATCTCAGCCTCTGCTGTCCAATGTTAGGTCAAGTCTTAATGGACCCATCGACCGTCAAGGATCCGGGGGAACTTGAATACTCCGCAGAGTGTCTGCTAGAAGGGTAGTCCAGTTTATCAACTGACTCTCGCTGTAGCTTCCAAAGGCTGCAAAGAGAAGGCAGTCCACGTGGAAAACGACGTCGTTGCACGATTGGCTCTGGGGACATTGAAGGCTGGTTGATACGACTGAATGCTGGGTTGCGGTGAATTCCATCGGGCTTTGAAATTGAGGGTAATAAGTGGGTGGCTGCTCTACTAATGAGACGGCAGGCTATTATGACCGAGGCCTTCGCGATGCAACGAAAATCGTCCCCGAATATCCTTAGTAATTCTACACTGCACACTATTAGTGAGGAATCTTATGTCCTCGTGTATGACAGGTTCAAGCGATAAATAAAATGAGCTAATTAAATTTGCTTTCTGCTGGCAGATTACTCATCAATGTAACTCTTAGAAAAACGTTACTCATAAGTGGGTTATTAGAATAATCGAAATATTGCAGGCAATTCTGTAGGATATACAAAAACAATAGAAGAGAACAAATTTATGTCATATTACTTCGTTTTTATCCAGCTTCGGGATCGGCATTAGGAACTTCGTTCCTTGAAGGGATCCAAACTATAGATTTCCATCCTTCAACTCGAAACAAAACAAAAATAAAAAGAAACGGACATACACATGCAACGTCTCAAACACAAAATAATTTTATTTAACAAACTCGTTCTTTTTTTAAGTTTTTATATACAACGTTACCTCCTCGCCGTTCACAGTCAACTCCTCAAAACGAGTTCAGCAGAGGAACGTATCCAAGGAGTTATCATTATGTATGAAAAACACAAGCTTAAAGAAAATGAAGGTTCCAAATTACCTTGTGACGGTGGTTGGACAGCTGAGTTGTGGTATTTACCTGCATCGATTGCCCACTGCATAATATACCCTTTTTATTGCAGACGCCACCAGGTGGTGCTCCGGTCTTTGACGTCGCAGAGAACTTCTGGTTTATAAAAAGAATGAACAAAGGCCACCTTAACACCGCTGCTTGAAATGTATATGAAACGTTTAACCACCAATTCTCCAGATGAACTCCAAAAGAACGAAGGAGTGCGAGATCTGTTAAAATGTCTCGAGTATTCTTGTAAACCAACTTAGATTATACTTTTGTTGAGCGCGTTGGTGATAAAGTTAAATACTAGAAAGAATGAAGCATGAAGGACGAAATATGTCTTGTTTTATCCGTCCTTCATTGTTTTATTATTTCTAGTATTCAACTTAAATCGCCTCCTCCAAGATGTAATATTCTACAGCCGGAGGCCCTCGTTAAACCTCAAACTTTGTTGTTCGTGAGGCATTTATGCTTTCTAGCACTGGTGGCATACGCAAGCTCAACAGGCTTGCAAAGCGACCGGAAGTCGCTTGGGACGCATGCGGCGCGGTTCATGTTTGTAAACAGCAAATGGTCTATACCAAACGATTGACGAAAGAAAAGTAAATGTGCTGTGCTTTTTTATATATGAAAGACTTCGACGCTGCCGTTACCGCGGAAGTTTATGCAACCGCATTCTTAACCAAGAAACCAGTGGAAACTAGTGTCTGAAGCGAGAAATACTGAAATTGGCAAAGAAGCCGTGATCGCGTAACATGCAAGTACGGCGGAAGCTGCGGCCTGGCGGGCCAATCGGAACGTGACTACGTATTACTGGAGTGCACTTTTACTGCGAAGAAGTATGAGGCTTTTCGCCGCGTCATGCTCTAATATGTGTGCGTTGAGCTTGTATACGTAGCGGATATCGAAGCCGTCGGCAAGCAAGGGGGTGCTTATCGTTTGCCAAGTTACACCGAGGAAGTGTATACCTTGATATCTCACTCTACTGGCGCCGCCTGACTGTTACCGGCAGGCTATATTGCCACAAAAAAGTAAACAGCAAAAAAAAAAAAAAAAAATCTCGACGCTGAAAAATCAGAGAAACCGTCCTCGCACAAAGACTAAGGGGCCCATATATAGGTCGAGGGTAATTCTGAACACTCACAAAACCAAAATCTATTATCTATTAAAGGTTTAACAAATTCGTGCTACAGAACAAGATGCGGAGGGAAAGAGTATCATTTTTAAATAGGCCGCTTTATCTTGCCGTGTGGTCCAAAGGCAGCAGCGGCATATCCTTGGGGCGATGAAAAGTCGTCAGTCAAAACTCGTCATTCCGTCACTCGGTGAAATGACATCACACACCACACACAAACATGCAAACCACGCGCCGAACATGGAAACGAACTTGAATACCCTTGCGCCTATGGGTAGGGAAAATATGAAGGCTCTTCGGAGTTTCTGATATTTCGTGCAACGAAAAGACTAATCTAATAATGAATTGCATCGGATGCCACCTCGACATGCAAAGCAGAAAGCAAGACGAACTTCATCGCATCCGTGAGTGACTATCGAAACGGGCGTCTCGATGGAGGGAAATTTCACGAAGTGAGGGAAACTTCGCCAAAAAATAGGGAAATTTTAGGCGTTCAATGCAAGAGGGAGAAACATGAAACGCCCGTCACCTCTGCGCTACAGGCGGTCGGAGGCACTATTCCCAAATGTCTATCGTCTCCTTAAGATCCTAGCGACTCTGCGCGTAACAACGGCGGAAGCTGAGCGCTCGTTCTCTTCATTACGACGGTTGAAAACATACCTGAGAGCGTCCACTTCGAATGAGCGACTGTTCGGTCGAGTGCTTTTGAATGTCCACCGCGACACTGAAGTTCAAGCGGTGGACATCCTGGATATCCTTTGCCGTGAACGCAGGCGGCTGCATCTTATTATGTAGGCCGTTGGCATAAATGAAATGATCAAGAGAGCTTGCAAATTGCTTCCTGAAATAACTAGTCACAGTTACTTTTTTATTCGCGGTAATTTCTAGTCGAAAGCACGTAATTCGGATCAGTACACAAGGCGTGCGTGAGCGCAGTGCCACCCGTTGCTTACAGTGCAATTGTTTTTTCAATTCATTTTATATTCCTTACATCACTGAGATTGTTTTATATCATCACCATGTGCGCGTTTTGTTATGTCCACTTTAGTTTGATTTAACTATGTATTTCAGTGAGGATAGTTTGTTATACTTTGCCTTGAAGTTGCCATCCTTCACTCCACAAATGTTTCGAAATTTCCGTTCTCTATATATCTGAGATCTAGTTCCGCATCCCATCAAGTAAGCATGAATGAAGAAATATTGACTATTTTATTTATTTGAGCATTTTCTACCCCACAAACATTCCTCCCGAAAGCATATAAGTTCTATATAGTCCGCGCTCCCCCTATTGCTCCGTGCCCCGTGCTAGACCGACGACGTGAACAGGGTAGCGAGCGGCATTTCGGGGGGGGGGGGGGGGGGGGCTTTGACTTTCCGAATTCCCCCCCCCCCCCCCTGCCTACGCCACTTCAAGAAACGTATGCGGGGAGCGCGCTACGTGCTTCGCATTGTTAGCTGGGCTAGTGACGTCACTCCATACTTCGTACTCTGTTTTTGCCGCGGCAGCTTATGTAACCGCAATTTTTACCGCGAAACGCATGCGGGGAGCGCTACGTGCATATAATCTTTCACGTGGTTTTGACACTTGTTTTGTGTTTTTCTTATTGAAACAAGTGTCAAAACCACATGATAAGAGATAAGCCGCCCAAAACGACATGATAAGAGGGCTCATGTTGCAAATGCAGTACAAATATAATTGGAGGCCAGACCAATCTAAAACAAAAATGTTAAAAATATGTTTTTTTAGATATCAGTCGGTGAATTTTCGCGTTTTTGCCTGTCCAACTGAAAAACTGCGCCCAAAAAGAGCGTCACAATCTTTGCCCACAATGACGCTTGGAAGAGTGACGTAGTCGTTTCAGTCACGTCGTCACTTGTGTCGTCGGCGCACCCATCAAAGACATGCTGCCGAGATAGTGACGCCATAATTGAAGTGGCTACGTCACTCTTCCAAGCGTCAATGTGGGCAGGGCATGCGGCGCTCTTTTCGAGCGAAATTCGTAAATCGAAGGGAAGAAAACGCGAAAATTACAATGATTAATTTAACCCAAGACTGGGGCCGAAGTAGAAAAAGTTTTTACAGTGGTAAAAAAAAAAAAAGAAAACGGGACAGACAACGTCTAGACCAACGTTACTGGAGCAAGCTCAATTTCGCAGCTCCCTATAGACGTTTCCACTGTTTACAAAAATCACAGTCCACACGTGTTAAATCACAGTCCAGAACGCGCACGTTCGTCGCTTCGTAAAGCGAGCAAATCACGCGCCATACGCACGAACACTGAAAATGGAACCTGCCAAGTGTCCTTTTTTGGAAAGGTCTATTCTCGCCTGCAGAGGCGAGTGGCTCAGGTGGCGGTCACGAGAACTAGCGGCGCTGCAGTTGGATCTTACTTCTCTGTCTCGCGCGTCGTCTACTACCACCGAGTTGAGAGCTTCCTTTTCTTTTTCTTTTCTTCCTTTTTTTTTACATCCATGTGTATAATAGCAAACAAAAAAAATAATGAAAATGAAGTGGCATACACCACAGAGATCAGAGTCAGCGCATTGTGAGTGTTCTTTTTTTGAGTGTTTGAAATTTATTTTTGTGTGCGTCTGTTTCCTTGCGCTGTGAAGTGTTAGTATGAATCACCAACTCGCCCAAGATCAAGTATTGCTATTCAAACTTGGTGGGCTAGACAATCCGGAAGAAAGACTCGACTGCAGCGCTGCTAGTTCTTGTGACCGCCACTGAGCACACGTCGCAGGCGGAGCTGTGAAACTGAGCTTGCTCCAGTCCAGTAACTTTAGTCTAGATGTTGTATGTCCCTTTTTCTTTTTTTACCCCTGTAAAAAAACTTTTTATACTCCGGCCCCAGTCTTGAGTTAAATTAATAATGGTAAACTTCCACCAGCTCGCCTGCGCACTGACTGAATTTTCGTTTCGCGAAAATTGATCGATTAATATATTTAAAATAAAACTTCATTTTGTCACGAATTATTTAAATTGGTCAGGCCGCTAAGAGTAATTACCGTCAATATTACGATTCTAACATAACCCCAAACACCAATAATTAAAAAGTTAATTAACGTGTTTTAGTTAATTAGCCAACTTAGCATGACGATAATCCCGTCATCTATTCTCCTCCAACTCTGATAAATACATGGTGAAGACTGCACTCGTCTAACTCTGCGCCCCCCCCCCCCTTTTCATTTATCTCTTCGAATTAAAATTAAACACCCTGTATATACGTATAAGCATATACGAGGAATGAACGAGTGTTCCAAAGTGGCAAATATTTGCAAACATCAATATCAACCAATCGCATTAGATCAGGACGCTCCAATACCAGGTGTTTCAACAAACATGGGCGGCCACATTTTTTTCTACGGAAATTGTGCGTAACAAACACACACACACACACACACACACGCACGCACGCACGCACACACAATTGACGCGATATTTTTTTTACGTCCAAGGGGCCTATTTAGCGAGGTACATAGCATTTCGGACAATTAAGTTTATAGTTGGTTTTGCACAATTAAAGTGTGGATATGTAAATATAAACAGATGGTTCCAAGTAGAACCTTGCCGAGCGTCATTAAAAATGACTAAATCAGTAAATTTTAGAAAAATCGCTGATTAAGGCGGAGCTAAAATGCGGATTCGCGGGTGTGTCGAAGTTGAATGCAGTTTCGGGCCTCAGAAAAACTTCGTTTTTCTGAGGCCCGAAACTTCATTCAACTTTATCAAATATGATTCAACAAATTCAACTGCATTCAACTTTTTCAAATATCAGAAATATTTGAAGAACTTCAAATATTTCTGAAATAAACTCAGTTTTGGTTTTCAATGATGCCAAGCAATTTTCTAATTGAAACTAAACGTTTGTTTTAATAATTATTTTTTTTTATAATGTAAACCTAAGTGACAACTTACTTTGAACATTGTCGCGTCACTCTTTTATTCACACTTTTCATTCTTCCAACCACGATTATTCTTACCATACGTACCGTGCGTACCTTAAACCTCGGAGTGTTCGGCACGTCTTTTGAAGATGCCGACAGTAGATGTCGGCTCCATCTGGCGAAAGTCGGCTTAGTTTCACGTAAGAACTGGTTTCAAGGGGCATCACGGGATGGCGCCAGTGTACACTCCATTAGAGACGGGTCAGAAAGGGCTAGCCAGGTCAACTTCCCTTTCGCAAGCGGCCGCTTCTCGCCCCCCCCCCCCCCCCCCCTCTCCCGCGCCAATGGCACTTGAGGCCAATGAGCTTCGAGAAACTGCAAAACATATAATACTCGCCAATGCATTCTTCTCGCACACATAACTATTAAAATCGATCGCTCGCTTACACATTGCCATCCTCACTCAATTCTCTCGATCATTAGACTAAAATCCTCTTTTTTTCTTTTTGTACTTATCAGCTAACTTCGCTCACGTTAATTTTTTTCCTATGTCTTACAGCGGGAAACTAATTGGGTAATTTCCCGAAAAAAAAAAAATAAAGCTGATGCACGAAATCTGACCTCTCTCTACAGCCGAGGCACGGCTCTCCCTCTCCCCGTCGTTCCTCACACATGGCTAGGCTCTCTCTCGCTCCCCCCTCCCTTTCCCCCTGTAGGCCGCCGCTGTTCAATAGATGCAATGAAGTTGTGTCCTCCTCCTCCTCTTCGCTAGAGCGTACGTTCGGAAAGCTCGCATTCACCTTCTACGAGGTCTACTCCCTGAAGATCCACCCCCGCTGCATCGACTGCTGTGACCGCCCAAATACCCATCACATTTTATGGATCTTCCATCCCTCTCCCCAACTTTATCTCCCCCCCCCCCCCCCCCCACCCCCGATATCGGGTGTCTGACCACTACGGCCACTACACTCCAAGATCAGGACTACCTGGCGGCGTACTGTACATCCATTCTTCTCTGGAATGCTCCACAAGAGGTAGCCTGGACTGAGGCACCCTGCTCACATTTTTTAGCTTAAATTTCTCTCTCTCTCTCTCTCGCGGCGTTGCGTGCGTATGGAAAATGCGCTATGTAGAGCATGCAACAGTAACGTAAACGCACAGTGTTTGCGTTTGCTCCTAACGCAATACTAAAACACTCTAATATACGCGATAATGTATATACTTTTTCGGGTTGCAGTTTCTCCAGACTTCGAGCTGAAAACCACGAACGAATGCCACACATTGCTTCCCAATTCGTAGTATTTGTCTATACAACGGTCTTTGTTCGTTAATCTTCCCTGTACCTGAAAAATATCCTTACTTGTTTCCCCCTTTCGTTACATGTATGTATTCATTTGTCCTGTGTGTGTGTCCTGCTATTTGCTTTGATGTGATTTGTTTGTATTATGTGTGGTCAACGTGTTACTTTGTCAAAAACTCCGCAAAGTGCCTGTGAATCATAGGCAAAATATTAAAGAGCGGCTGGCGCCTTCTCCGTTCGTGGAAGCGGATAGGTCCGCGCAACTGAGCCCCTCTCGACCCATCTCTGAAACAGGTTGCCCGAATTCGCACCGCACCTCTGCGGCATGATTGAGCGAGAGTCCCTTGAAAGTTGAAACACGGATGGACTACAAACGCGAACATGTTTTTTCGAACACCGCTCGTACTGCAGGAGTGCACGTGTGCACTGTAGGTACGCTGGAAACGCGGTGCTCACTCTTGGGTCGCTAAACTCGTCGAACACAAAGTTGGGGCCGAAGTTCGCAGAGCGTGCAGATTAGACCCTCGCGACGATGGCGCAACGCGGGACGAGAAGTGAATCATCCAAACCCTCTCTCGGTGCTCAAATTCCAGCGAGATTATGAAACACAAAGTAGTAGATAGCTTCATCGGAGCGCGCGCGAGCAACACCATAGGGACAGCCAATTCAACGGCTGCACTGATTCGTGTCCGTGTGTCCCTATCATCCCTACGCCACGTTAGAGTCAATTCTGTCTAGATTGTGCCTAGGCGGGCTGTGAATACTCTGAACTTTCTTGTCGCAAGGTCGTAGTTTGTGGAAGTTATCTGTGACGACAAGGCGTTATTAAAGGCCAAAATCTTCGCTTCGGAATCGAAGCGAAGATTGAACTCTGTGATATTGTGCAGCCGTGCGCGGTGTACGCGGTGTTAAAGCTCATCTTCCGCCGCTGTCAACAATGCTACCGGGGTCACCCAGAGGCGGTATGTGTAGTGACGTCGGTAGTGTTTGAGAAATGAGGGGGCGAAGGGGGTTTGCGAGAAAAAACCGGGGAAGGGAAATAAAAAGGGGTACGACCAACATACACATACACACAAAATAGGGGTCAGAAAGTGCAGTAGAAAATGTTCGGGAGAGACGGGAAGGGGGGGGGGGGGGGAGTGATAATAGTGAAGAAGGTGATATCCCTTCCCCGGAATTTTTTTTTTTTTTTTTATACCTTTCTGAAATTCCTGGGCACTATACATGAGGCTATGGACTGGGGTTGGGGCAATCGCCTCCCCCTCCTATTACCCCTTTATGCACCATCCCCCTGTTTCGACACGCCCCTGCTTATGCCCGTGTCCCACTATACTTCGTTTCACCTTATCTGCAAGCGAAGCCAAAGCTAGAAGCGCGAGACCAGCGCTTTTTGCGTTTCTCCCCAGCTCGCGCGCTCGAGCAAAGCCTGAACGCACGGAGCTTTCGTGCTCGCGCTTCCAGCTTTGCCTTCGCTCGCACATAAGGCGAAACGAAGTATAGAGCGACATACAGAAACAAAAGACAACGACAAGCCTCAAACCAGGGTCTTTCGTGATTTGAGAGGCTTTGTAGAATAAATGAGGCTATGCTCAAACTCGAGCATCATGCACGCGAGGGTATCTTTGGCAGGCTTGCAATCGCTCGTGCTTACTTCACGAGCACCGAACGACTAAACGCCTGCCAAAGGTACCATCGCGAGCGTGCTGCATGGGTTTGAGGCTTGTCGCTGTCTTTTGTCTCTGGCTGTCGCTCTAGAGGGACACGGGCATTAGAGGCGCTCCAACAGAGCGACGACGAGGAACAGCACAGCGTGCATTTTTCAAAATACTGGTTCTGGAGGTTCTTGAATTAAAACGGTTTGCGTTCCATGAACTCACGAGCGGTCACGGCATACTTTCAAAAGAGAGGCTCGCGCTAGGGCTCGTTGTATGCAGGCGCGTTCAGCGACGTCCTATTTAACTTCCTAGCCCTGACGCCGGGGTCAGGATTATCAGTCGTGAACGACGAATTTGATGGTGCGTTTTCGAATCGACGGTGACAAGTTTGATTGTGTACGATGAAAGCTTGGAGTCATCGCGTTCTTAAAACATCACCGTCAATAGTGACAATCTGACATTACTCTTATTTCCGTTGATGAAAGCAGAATTAGTCCCAGTTCAGCTAGTCTTGGAAAGCCAACTACACCGTCGCCTATTGTAGCCAACGTGGCCTTATAATCACTACTTAAAAAAAAAAAGTAAAATGATTTTTTTTTTTTTTTTTGCCGATGTTGGGACGATTGCCCGGAGGCGAAATCCGCCTTAAAGCGGACAACGCTCTTCAGCTGGTCCTGACCTAGCCACGTCGAGCTACACTTTGATCAGATCCAAAAGGCAGAAAGATATAAAAGGAACAACAGGGACGTTTTTCAGTAAATTTTGCTTTATTGTCAGAAATAAGAGCGATATCAGACTGCCAACTTCGACGGTGTTGATTTTAGAATGGGATGTGATTGCACCAAGCCTTCGCAGTGCTTTTTAGAGATCATCATACATGTTTATCGCAGCTGATAATCTTTGTCGTGACGTCACACGTATGAATCACGGTCGTCTTCGCGCGCTCTCTCATGCTGCTCCTAGCGGCGCCTGGGGAGTGGGAGGGATTTCTCACAACTTCGATGCAAAACGTCACGACGATAAACGGATCTGTGGGTTTGTGAGAAGAGAAAACTTCGCGGCAACCTTTCGGCTCCTCCCCTCCCCACTATGTCATAACACAAAGAATATTCGCGTTTGACAAGTTTAGCGATCTTGTACTCATGTATATTTTGGGTTTGGGGCGCACGCTGGATATTTGTGTCCTCCTAGAACTTTTGTACAAAGAGTTAGTAACTATGGCAACGCGCTCAAGAAGTACAGCAGCGGAGGGTGGATGGAAACTGCCATGAGCCGTCTAAAAGCGAGGAGGACGTATACAAACCGCGTCGTCAAGGCGGTGGTCTCCTTCATATGCAGACGCAGACATAGAGCTCCAAGAGCGCTTCAATAATCATTAATTTATCGCAGTAGTTATTGCTTTCTTGTGTAAAACGGATCGACGAGCGAGATGCCTAACGAACAAAGTGGTAAACATTTTGCGTTATTTTGGAGTTTGCTGGGGAGCCTCAACAGAATGTATGTTAGTATTACTTTCTGCTCTGGTACGTCACGCTAATACATATATTCACTCCCAGCCCTCCGTAGGTTATCTGGAAAGTCATTTCCTTTGCTTCTCCAGCCGGAATTGTAACCCACCACAGGTGCATGTTTATAAATATGGTGAAAGGGGGGGGGGGGGGGGGGGTATTTATGTACTTTATTAAATTATGCACTCAACGGACGCAAATTCTTTGTTCACAAAAGTTTCGCGGAAACCTAAGTATTTTTTTTTTTTTTTTAGAGAGACAAAGTTTACGTAATATTAGTGCATATTTGCTTGGAATTAAGGAACAGCACCGTCGAACTTTAATCTCAGAATCGCTTTCTAACGCAAAAGATATCGATAGTCAGGGAGTGTTTCTTTCCCCGCCGTGGAAGTGGCCGGCTAAATAATTTCTAACGTGTAGCGTGTTAAACTATAGCTTGCAATTCTGAAGCTCTGCACCATTCCTTTGTTCCACACCTAAGGGTAGCAGATCACCGGCGCACGAACAAGAGATCGAGCTAGTGATGGAAGGACGTAAGAAAACAAAAAGTGAAAAATGCTATACTTCGTCTCACCTTTGCAGTGACTAACTACGAAGGCTGTGCAAGCGTGACCGGGTTGCCTTGACTGGAGAACTCGCCGCACGAGCGCTAGTGCAGCCGCCGAGGCTTCAAAGACAAAGCAAATAGCTCGCTCTTTTAGCATGCGCGGCTAACAATAGTCCATGCTAAAGTGAGACCAAGTATGGGATAGGAGCACGCCGGCGGCGTCGCCTCTGTCGCCTATTGTTCGTAGAGAGCCAGATTGTAGACAGGGTTCAACTCAAACCATGGGGAACGTTTGCAGTTAATGGCGGACGCCTCCATCGGAGATTAGTCGCAAGTGCTTATGCGCTACGCCGTTATCGCGTGGCTAGGAGGAAAGTAGGAGGAAAGGCGGAGACGCTCGCGGACACGTTCGTCACCTGTAGCACGTATTGCAAACGCGGCGCATAAACCACGTTCCCCGATCGAGCAGTTGGGCACTCTCTCTAATACAGGCTCTCTAATTGTTCGCTGCCACCTAGCGGTTCTCGCCGCCTACTCGTCGGGAAGCAATTGTGACGAATTGCGCGGGCCTAGTGTGCCCGTCATTATTACGACGGGATTTAAGGTTCTTACAAATTCCGCAATCTTTTTCCGAGGCGCAAAACTTGAGCGAAGGTAATCTGAGTGCAGCGGCTAAAAAGGACCTACCGATGAAAAGGATCTGTTTGCCGCTAGGGGCGCCCTGGTCGGGGCTTGAGTTATGTCCTTGACACACAGGGTGTTTAATACTAAAATCCTCTCTAAAAGAAAATCGAACCCTTGAAATTCGAACAATATACATACGAGGTGTGATCAAAAAGTTCCGGGACTGATTTTGCAGCTTAAAAAGGGAGGGCAGCACAGTAATGCGCGAGCAGCAGTCGAAGAAAGGGACCTTCGTGTCTCGTTATACCAAAGGCCGTCGCTTTGTGAACATTTGGAGCTGCGCTACACGAGTTTGTTGGACCACATCCACAAGCATCAAGGCGATCTCTCCATAGACTGCAAACCAACGCGAGAGCGGGCATCAATTTGACGTCAAACTCGGCAAATCTGAAACAGAGACCTCTGAAATGATTAAGAAAGCTTATGTCAAAAAACAGTGAGGTGTGCGAGGTGTTTTGAGTGGCACTCGAGCCTCGAGATTGGCATAGCATCACTGTAGTCAAGGAGAGGTCGGATAAGATCGCCCTACCACTCTTCGCCTTCCAGCGATATTCCGCCGTTCATGAAGCGCGAGTGCCACTTAACACATTTCACAAAATTCACCGCTTTTTGACACAATCCTGCTGAATCATTTCAAACGTTTCTGTTTTATATTTGCCAAGTTTAACGTAAAATCGATGTTCGCTCTCGTTCTAGTTTGCAGTCTATGGTGAAATCGCCATTGTGCCCGTGCACGTGGTCACAAAAACTCATGTAGCGCAGTTCCGAATGTTCACAGAGCGACGCCCTTTGGTATAATGACACAAAGGTTCCTTTCTCCGACCGCTGCGCGCGCATCAGTGTGCTGCCCTCTCTTTTTGCGCTACAAAATCAGTCCCGGAACTTTTTGATCACACCTCGTATATAATTTATTTACAAACTAAATGTGTCCACTCGGTTATTTATTAGTGTGTCAATGTATTTAAAAAATAAAACCTGCCTTCACTAATTTAGTAAATGAAATGGTTACATTATCAATAACGAAAGAAAAGCGATCGCGCAGGAGAGTTGGTGAATCCTAAACATAACTTAAAAGGAAGAAAAATAAAAAAGGCCCAGGAACGGCACACACACACGCACCGACACGCACACATACCACAAACACACACGTACGCATACACGCACACGGTCACACGAACACACGCGCGTGCGCTCACGCATTACACGGCAAGTGTGCGTGTGTCCTCTTCTTTTCTATTTTCGCAGTCTCGGGTTTTAGTCTTGTTTATCGATAATGGCAAAGTTGTTCAAGCATTCTAGCCGAGCCCAACTCTGCATAACTTCAAACGTCTCATTCGTGCCGTAACGATGTTTGGCTTCGCGTATCCGTCGGGTGGCGACGTGGGCGATCGAAAGCGTCGCTGTGGTCGGCCCACCACAATTGGCCGAATGCTGACTATGACGTCAGCAAAGGATGTCTCATCGACGGAAATAAGAGGAATGTAAGAACTTCAATTTTGACGGTGTTGGCAGTGTTGCTTTCAGAGCGCTATGATTTCAGGCTCCCACCTGCTCATAACAAACACCATTGAACTTGTTGTTCAAAAGTTAATGACGTCACGCCATATTTGAGGTCATTGTTTAGAGCGCATGCTCGGAACGAGCTCACAATAATAGCCTGCTAGGACCGGCAATGTTGATGGTGCGGAATGCACGTTGCAAAAGAACTGCGGAAGCTCGCCGTCAGCACGCGCTCAGCAGCCGTGCACACAGATATGGCCGCCAGTGAATACTCCCTATAGGGAGTCTTCAGTGGCGGCCATAGCTGTGTGCGCGACTGCTGAGCGTGTGCTGATGGCGAGCTTCCACAGTTCTTTTGCAACGTGCATTCTGCACCATCAAGATTGCCAGTCTTAGCGGCAAATTAATGTGAGCTCGTTCCGAGCACGCGCTCTAATCAGCGCACTCAAATATGGCGTCCAGTGAGTACCCCTATTCGCGACTCCAGCAAAACGAACGGCACCTAGCGGGAAAACACTGAACTGGCCGGAACAGGTCCCTTCGCGATTCCTGCTCGTCTCTTCTGGCTTCCGTGTTTACATGTTGACGGTGGTTTGCGTGACAGAACAGTTCTACCGGTGACTGTGTCGTAACCGTAATATCGCCTTGTGACCCAGGTTGCTCTGCACGCGACCTATGTAACCACGTGAGCCAGACATTCTGCGTTTATCAACGTTCATGAGTACGGTGGAAGGACAGTGGGCACTCCTTTCCTCGTTTCCTCAAAGAAATTCGAGCCTCTGGAAGTTCGCTTACTCCAACACATCGCCGCAGTTTCGAAACGTGTAAGATAAAACGCGGGATAACCAATTTTGAGTCCAATGCTTACTTGCTGGTGCCACAGTGTTGTGCGTTGATCTGGCACATGGCACGGCATGACCTGGATTCGACCGCCATATTTGCCCGATAGTGGCGTCCCCTATAGGTCGCTGGAGTCGCGAATACATCGTACAAAAGACAGTCTGCATATGGATTCGAACGCGAGTCGCCGCGAGATCCGTGCTTCGAATGCCGCATGACAATGATTTCAATGAGAAAACTTGGCAGGCGGCATTCGAACCACGGATATTGCGGTGACTCATGTTGGCAGAGGGTTTTTTGTATGATGTTGAGCAGTGTGAACCCGGCTTCACGATTGACTATTTGCGTTTAGGGAACACAGGCACTTGAGGCGTCCGGATGGGTTAGAGTCCAAGGGGAAATAAGCGTTGACTGCAAGACAAACATAAAAAGGCTCATTGTTTTTATTGGAGTTTCCTGCTTTAGACACTCTGAACTTAATAATATGCCTTGAGGCTCGCAATATTTTACCTTCAAGAACTGTACAACGTACACTTCTTGAGAATGCAAAGGCTTTTTGTATCATCGCGTCGTCGGTGCATATGTATTTGCTGAAAAAAACTACTATTATTTCATCAAATGACCCAAGACGTGTGCAAGAAACAAAAAAAAAAAAAAAAAAAACGAATCTCAATATCTTATTTTGGCTGCATGGGTCTATATTGTTCACCTAATAATTGCCATTTCACCAAGAACGAGACATTCCTTTCTAAAAAAAAAAAAGAAATGGCGTATGCCCTTTTTTTATAATATCGTTGAACTTGCGGGGCCCATAAAGTGGTCAAATCCACCCCCCCCCCCCCCACCCTTTCCCCCTAAATGTGCTCTTAGCTAGTCACATCCGGGCAATTTTATAACTATAGCGGGCTCACGTGGCATCATTGTATATAAATGAAAATCGTGGTTTCGAACATTACCCAGAAAACCAATTTCTCTTATATACATTCAACCGATCGAAGTGAAACCTTTCGTAGCGAAATTAATGGCGAATTTTCGGTTCTGTTCTTCGAATAATCCGCTCACCGTATGCTCTCAACCCGAAAGCAACAAGCATAGTCACGCCCATCTGGACGTCTCGAGAAGTTCGCCGCACATAGACGCATTGCTGAGTCCTAAATGCAACGGCGGTTTACGTCGTCCGGGTATCCCGAGGGACATTCAACCTGAGCAGCGCGACAACCTAGACGTCCGTCAGACGTTCCTACTCTCGAGCTTGTTAAATAAGAAAAAAAAAAAAAAAGAATAACAGTGATCCACACCAGCAGCGCGGTCAAAAAACAAGGCGTCCTCTTGGTCTCAAAACTCAATCAGCGAAAACCTGTAGCGCGTGCGTTTGGAAAATGTTCGTCTCAAAAAAAAAAAAAAAAAATGGTGGCCGCGTGGGTTTTGTTTTTCGAAAGCGACGCCGCGTATACGTCGGTCTCCCAACTTCCTCCAGCGTCTTCTCTTCTAAAAGCAGACGCCATCCGCGAGCCCATCGTCAGAGCGTGCGAAGACCGTTGATTTGCATCCCGAGTGTTGCTTTACCCGCAACCGAAAAGAGAAAGGGGGCAAATATCGGTTGAAATGCGGAAATAACCGCGCACTCAATAAACCCTGGCGCTAGTTTTCCTTTTCGTGTACCCCATTTGTGTTTTTTTTTTTTGTATGTTTGTTTTTCATCTCCGCTACTGCGATGCTCGATGGCCGCCGCGCTTAAAACCTGTTGATCGATCTCGCCAGTGACGGTCGACGCGTTCAATGTCTAGATAAGGCTCCGTGGAGGAAGTTGTCGGCGAGGACCGCGGCCGGTAATCAGTCGCCGAGATTAGACGCCCGAATTAAGGAGTGCTTCCAATATCAAGGTCGGTTCGCTTAGCCACCGGCGTTGTAGGAACAAGCGGGGGGAAATTAACGGGGAACGCGGAAACAGACACGGCCCGAAATGATCGTCGGAATGCGAGCACCGATCTACCCTACTCGTCACACGCTATAGATTGAATTGACGACGAGGCAAGCGAGGGTGGCACCACGTGCAACTTCGTGAGAGATGCACTAAGTTACGTAAACTACGTGACCTAATCGGTTGTTGTTGTTGTTTTTGGAAAAGAAACTGATTTAGCAGTTCGGCAGTTTCAGCCTCATGAAATAGATCCCGTTCGAAAGTGTGCCCTTCGTCACTGTAAATGGCATTAATTCTACTTCATCACCATCTTATGCAGTATTAAGTCGCAGCCACACTCTTCGTAAATCATGCAAAAGACACGGTGTTTGCTACAGCAGACAGGATGCCAGAATACTCCGTTCCGGAAAATCCCAGGAGACCTCGCAACCTGAAAGAAAAAAAAAAGGGGAGGGGGGGAGGAATTGGGGGCTATACAGATTTACGCTCGTACCGACTCGAACGCTTCGTATATCCTGCAAGCGGCACAATTCATTTCATCGTATCGTTAGAGAGAGAAAAAAAAAACGAACACAAAAGGAAGTTATTGCAGACTCCGCTTCAAACATGCCTGCAGGCAGTGTTTTTGTACGACCCACGTGACGGGACTGTCATATAGGTAACTTGGTCTCCTATCCGGCGTTCGCTCCGCTAAAGGGGAAAGAGTAGGGGGGCTTGCGGACTCTCGCCTAGCTTCAGCATGGTTGCTGTCGGGGATCCACGAAGGATGACGTCACGCCCGAGAAGGCTGCGCGGGCGTGTTCGTGTGTGGAAGAGGGCGGAAAAGCTGCATCTCTTTGTGAAGTGCAGTGCGGGGGTTTTGACTGCCCGACGAATGCATTGTTGTTCAAAAGACGCGCCGCTTGATCCCGAATGTTGCTGCCTCTGTCACTTGCGTAGAGAGCGGTATACTAGTTAGCGTATGAGCCTAGCCATAGACGACCTCTCGGTATTGTCCCTTCGTGTCGTGCTTGACTCGTTCCCGATCGATGTCAAGTACGCTCGTAATATGGTTTGGCGTTTTTACTGTTTGGTTTTGTTTCGTATGTCGCCACTACTTCTTCTTGCGCACGCAACCGAAAAAAGCGAGTAATCAATTACAATTATACAACTCAAAATTTGAAACAAAGAAATGTGCGGATAGATTACTATTTGGATATCTCAATGCCAAAAGAAATGGAACGCTTTCTTTATTAAGTAACCGTTGCATTCCCGATTATTTCACTAGGTCATACGATTGTGATGATTACTTTTTTCTTCTGACTTTCAATTATTGATGCGAGCATATCTCAACAAATGCAACTCTTACAGCTTATGTTCAGCTTACGTCCAGCTTAGCTTAGTTCCTGCGTCCAGCGCACTGCCATATTTAGAGCAGTGGTTGAATTTAAGAATTCCTAGGCAGTAGAAAACTTGATCGGCGACCCTTTTTGTACTACCGGAGCAAAGCTATCAACTGAAACCTGAAACCATTATTTACTCACCTCAACTAAATCATATTTTCTGTGCGTGTGCGTGTGCGTGTGCGTGTGCGTGTGCGTGTGCGTGTGCGTGTGCGTGGTGCTTTTTTTGTTTTCAAAATGAGTTGCTGGGCGAGTTGGTTGGCTCGTTTTTTTCCTTATATGCACAGTTTGTCGGTAATTGGACGCAGATTCCGGAAAGTGAAAAGTAAAAAGTTTTAATTGAAATAGTTGGTCCTCTGTCAGCTCACGCCATAATCAGAACTATGGTAATCTAATCTTTCCAACGAGGAAACGGAAGCCAGAATCCCGAGCCCCAACAAATTTTGCGGCCGAAAACTGCGCCAGTTGGGGCGGCTCCTAGCGGCCTCGATTCGTCTCGAAGCAAAAAGAATCCGCGAGGCAATCTCGCGGCGCGATATTCATGCCAAGGAGGTCTTTACAGACTCCATCACGTTAGTGCGTCGTGCCCTAAGTCCGCAAGAACACGCATTGTTTAGCGCGCTACTCAACCTGCCTTACGAACAAGGCTCGAAACAACTGCAGTAAGTTAATATAATACTACGTGACTACGGCTAAATATATGAAGCCTTTGCCCGAGACGTGTCCGACATCTGGGTCACATCCTCACCATGCATCACATGAACTGCGGTGCACGGACTCGCACAAGGGAATCCACGCACCAGCTGTCTCTTTGGGAGTTTAGAGTCTGCGGAGTTTCATTTAGATCACTTGGGTTATTTAACGTACAAACTCACACTCTTGGTCACTCGCCGCCTTCTCTGTGATAAGACTCTTCGTCCTGTTTCGGACACCTCGGCCGGTATTCCAACTTCCATTTCGTCAACTAGAGGGATTTTCATAACGGGTTTCGTCCAACAATTAAATGTGCACGGCACGCAGCTTTCAATAGCTTTATGTGTATTCGGATGTAACATTGAGGCGTCCCGTATGGATTGTGCATCGATGATTCCCGCTAGACGCCACAGTGCCTTTTATGAAATTTTCACCGCGGTTCCCAATTGAGTATTCACGAAATCTCATAGTTGCTGCCTGTTTCTGTCTTTTCTCGTGAAGTAGCAAAATCGTAACTTGAAATAACTTCCCCTACTTTCTTTTTTCTTTCAATGTTATCGTTCTATACTACTAATAGGCCTTCAATTAGTGAAATACAGTCAACGACAAAACATCGTAGATACCAGTTCATTCAAAACACCATACTCAAAATACCAAGAAATGTCAAACACAAAAGCAAAAAAAAAATAGTAGCAAACAATTAGGAACTGATCATTATAGTGCGCTCATACAGTTCATACAACACGTAACCAGCGATAAATCAGCAAGCGAAGGAAGGCGATCATCCGCACACTTGGAAATAACGTACTCTCGAAACGTGTCCCTGGCCACGTCTACGTATCGAATCCTCAACGGTACAGTTTGCTTTATGCATGCTTATTTACGCCGAGCGTTGTAACCAGAAAGGACGGCGCCACCAAGAGGAACACAAATGGAAGGATTGCTGTGCAGGGTTTGAACAAAGACGAACAAGAGGAACGTACCAGACGTGCAACTACTTCTGCTGGTCGCATAATAGTTATGCTTCGACGAAGAGAGAAGATGCGTAAGTACCGGTGGCAGGAATAACTGTTGTGGCCACCTCGGGGAAGGGTGAGGGGGGGTGGAGGGGGGGGGGGGGGGGGTAGTTGGACATATTTTGACAAGCAGCTTGCGACAAGCAGCCGAACTCTAACACAGCGTTCGGCTGTATTAGCGTTTGGGTGACATAATCGAACGCCGCTACGTCAGAAACACGCCCAAATAATTCATGTTGTACCCATGGGTTTCATTCTCAACTTCGCCGCGAGGGGCGCGACGGTTGGATCTACTCCCCAAGGGGTCTCAGACCCCCATGTCGAAATCCGTGGGGGGTCGGGAATCTCACGAGAGTTCTTCCGTCTTGATGGTGTGTTTACAGACATTCGTGGACGCGTTAGCAAGCACCACTGAGCTGAGGAAATATACACAGCTTAACGAAGTTAGCTCCAGCATAACACGAGCGCCATTTCTGTTCCTTTGAAGATTAATCATTCATAGTTGCGACTACGTACCACCGAATTGTACCACCTAAATTTGTGCATCTAATGAACAGGCGCTCCGGACGAACACCATGCTATACTCAGTTTTATACACGGTGAGGCCATAAGGTCCAGCACATTTGGCATGCCTTGCAAAATTTGAATTCGAATCGTACATACCTGATACTAGGCACGCGAGCGCCTTTTCGCAAAACGTTTTGTGTGTGTACATATATATATATATATATATATACAGTATATCATCTTTCTTTTTTTTTCTTTTTTTTTTACAGCTCAGTTCAGGGGCGGCGAAATATTAAGAATATTACAAAAACGACGACCGTGCATTTTGTTTGTGTCGTACACCGGATGTTCGTCGTGAGCACGCTGGTTTGCGAGCATGCTCCCGGGTGGTCCTCATTCATATGTTTGGTGAAAATTATTACTTACCGCTATTATCCTGCTCGTCGCCAGCATCTACTATAGCGTTCTCGGCGTCTTTGCTTTCAGTAAGCCACCCGTGAGCAAGCTCGCAAACCAGTGAGCAGACGACGAACAGGCTGGTATATATAGACGTAGAAAATATAAGGCCGCCATTTTTGCTTTATTCTTTTTATATTTCATCATCTCTGAGTTGAACTATAAATAAAATTAGACATAAAACTTCTTGCGAAGTGACGTTCGTGTGCCCAGTTTCAGGTATGTACGCTTGGAATTGGAATTTTGCAAGGCGTGCCAAATGTGCTGCTACTTACGGCCTCACCCTGTGCATATTTGCAATGGAGGATCAGAAACACAAAACATATTACGGAAAGAAGGACGAAATAGAGGTGCATCGGCCATTTGTATTAAAAAAATCTAATAACAAAAATCAAAATATAAACTGGAAATCAGGATATTTTCAATAAATATGAGCGCAAAGAGAAGTCGGGTTTCGCTCAGTCCAGGTACAATGTAACCACTCAAGCCAGTAGTGGGGAGTCGTCGTCATTTTGAGTACAGTGTGGTTGCACCGGGGCAAGGTGAAAGGGGAAGCTTGGGGACTGTCGTGGAGCGTCGTAGTGCACATGGGCGCTGTGGGTTGGCTCTCGGTCATGAACCGAACCGAGGCCCCGTGGCACGCCGGCGATTTGTCTCCAGGCAATAAGTGTTTCCTGAATGTTGACGATCCCGCGCAGTTGTGGCCATGGACCTGGCAACTGCCAACTGCCCAGTCCCTGTTTGGGCCGCGCTTTCTAAGCGCTCAGTCCTGGTCACCGGCTGCTGGCTGTTCGGCGGCCAGGACTGGTCACCGAACGGCTGTTTTGGTCATCGCTGGGTTCGTGTCACTTTGCACTTCTGGCTTCACCTCTGGTGGCGTCATGTCACCTGCAGACGCTTCCTACCTCCATGTTTCAAACCATACACCCTTAAGAAATCTGGAGCGTCTGCTCTACCGCAAAGCACTTGGGAGAGGCAATCGCTGCCATATCGGCGAATGACGAGGCAGCGATTGCCTCTCCCAAGTTTTATACAGTCCTATGTTTGAACCTAAAAAAAAAAAAGAAAGCTGTCTGCACTGTGGCACTGAGCCCGGCACTATCCCACACCACCTGGTGATAGTTACAGAACGACTGAGGGGAATTGGAAATGGGCGGTGAGGAAAAATCATACTTTTTGGTTTCTAGGCTAGATGGCGCAAGCTACCGTCCGTTATAGGGTTAAGCCGTTAGGAGGAGGAGAACAATTTTGTTAAAAGCATCCATTCATCCATTGTTTCCCAGTGCTCAGTGCCACGGCACAGACCGTTTTTGTGGGGTGTAAGCATATTACCAGTCCAGTTTCCTGGGGTTTTGCAATGCGTATTGAAGAAGTGGCTAATTCCACCTAATTTTCTTTAGATTAGTCAATAAATGAAGCTGATATTTTCTCCATCGGAATTAAATTATGGCTACCGTCGCGCGCCCCACCGTTGCCATAATTTAATTCTGACAAAGAAAATATCAACTATGGTTATTGTCAGATCCGAAGAAAATTAGGCAGGCTCAATCACTTTTTTTTTAACGTGCATTCTAAAACCCCATGAAACTATATTTTAATAAAAAACGGTGGACATAAAAGCAGATCGAGGGCCGCATCAGAGGACCCTTCTTTAAAATGTGTACCGCCTGCACGGGAGGCGCATTTAGCTTTGTCTGCAGTAGTGCACTAAAATTATAACGACTACCGTCTATTATTTTTTAAATTTCCGGGGGCCAGCACAGGGGCCCTGTGACAGTCTGGGGTCCGGGGCAGCAGCTACCTTAGCGCGTAATTAACGATGATCGGGCAAACAATATATTGATTGTGCTATTTGAAGCACGCTCAGGAGTTTGATGACCCTTCGGCTGCAAGCGCAAAATAACTTCTAAAAACGTTGCTTAAAAAAAAAAAAAAAAAAAGTGGCACGTTTGTATGAAAGGCGATGCTATCCAAGCTTCGCAGTGCTTCCTTATCAACCAGTGAGGTGTACGAGCCACCATAATAGAACCGAAATAAAAATCGAGATATACTTCGCCTTTCAAGTGAATCTGTTAACAGAACCATAGCCTGCGTAAAAGGACGCCCGCAGTACAAGTCATCCGAACGACCGAAACAAACCGGAAGTTTGGGAACGTTTGAGAGGAGAATAAACGCTGCCAACTCCATCAGCCGCAAACAATCAATTATTGATCTCGTGAGCGGCCCGTTCGAAAGCATCCCCGCGCTGGCCCGTGGATTACGGTGCGCTGCGGCGATCCGTTGGAGCTCGATGTAAATCCAGGCGCCCAGCCCCAAGTTGACCGCGTCCACCCGTTCCGGATCGATCGGAGCCAGCCGATAAATCCAGAGGGTGAAACCTCGAGGCACACGCGCAGCCGCTCCAGCGTCAGGCGACAGGCCATTAACGAGCAGGAAGTCGCACAATGGGCCCTCTGGCGTCCACAAACAACTTCCGCCGCCGGGATTCATTTCCGGTCAGGCGAATGTATATCAGTGCACGACCCGCGGATGTCTACGAATCATCAGATAAAAACAACGCTGGGGAGTGGCCGCACGGCCAAAGTCAAAACGAGGTGCTCGTAACGACCAACAGCTATTAAGCAATTGGGGGGGGGGGGGGGGGGGGGGATGGGGGAGGGATACCCCTGCTCCAGTTAGCAGACGAGACGGGGAGGCCCAGTAGCAGACGACGACGATTTTGGGGGGCGATAACTGTTTCAGCTCTCACGCTCTTGCTCACTCTCTCTCTCTCTCCCTGTCTCTGCAGCTTGTTCCGGAGTCTTTACTCTCCCAAAAGCGCCGGGAAATAAGAAGTCAGAAAGGCTATCGCTCACAGGCGGAGTGTGGGACGAGGGCGCACGAAATAGAGAGGGGGAACGGTGCCAGAAACAAGGGTCCGGGTAAACAAACAAACAGGCAGAGGTGTGCTGTGCGCGTAGCTCGAAATTCGCGCCCACCCGCGGACGAATATAAAAGCACCGCTTGCAACCGTGAAAATTCAGTCAGTCCCCCGCTATCTCGCAGAGGAGAAAGCAACATGAGGACCCTGGTAAGCGAGAACCTCGCGACTTTTCCCTATTCCCAGAGCACCCGCTTCGTAGGTGTGCCCTCGACGAGTGCACGACTTCGAAGGTCGGGCTCCAGTGCGTGGACGAAGGGCGTGCACTTTATCCTGAACAGGGCTGTCGCAAGTATGGTCACCGCGCCCCGCTGTTGCCTCGTATCTCAGCATCGTCGTTGACTGCTTCGCACTACCTGGGCTCATTGTATTCAACGGGTGGAAGGCGTGGTGCCCAGAAACATGGCCTCTATTCTGGGCACCGCGCTGACAGCTCCTAAACGAGCCCATGTGCCGCACTGCATCGCTTCGCGTAGGCTGCGATCAACCCTAACACACTGCGCAGCTTCGCTAAAAGTAACGCAGCACGCTCCATTTCCCTGCCGTCTTTAGCGCGCTCGGATATGTGAACTTTGCTCCACTTTCGCTTTCGCAGAGGAACAATCGTAGTAACCAAATAAACGCAAAAGCTAAAAAAATAAAGATTAAAATAGGAAACGTTGAAGAAGAACGCTGACCGACCGCATAGAGGCCGCCTAAAGCCCCAACGCTCCATCGCCTTAACTTTAATAGTTATTGCCGAAGCACTATTTTAGGAAACCGAGTGCGTCGCTCTTCCGGACAGTCAAGAGAGCTATCAGTGCTAGCATGTGTGCGACGGCGTAACCATGCTGGAACCTTTTAAACTCGTCGGCGCACGCGTGTACAAGAACCATGCGGTGTTTCGGTACTTTTGCGTCACTTACGCAGGCCGATCAGTGAGCGAAAATTGGGCATGTGCGTGCCTGGAATGGAATAGAGAAATAACGCTATAGGAGTGGAGCGACTTTGGCGAAATTAAAACTTGCTTCCGAACCTGCTCAAACCGGAACGACCACCCGAATTCGTCAGAGGTCCACTTCACGGTTTGTTGTAAACACGGAAGGAAGTTGTGTTGAGGTCGTAGTTCTAATCCTTCGATGATCCGAATTCGACGCCACTTAAAGATGCAGTCATGCCAAAACTTTATAGAGTCGCTCGATATATTATGCAATGTCCCATTGAATTTCCCTTCACCTCTGCTCGAGGTTAGAACTCTCTACCTTTACCATGGAACATCCAACTGATCTACGTTGATAATAACAGTTATTTTTTTAATTGTTTGAGTTATTAAGCTTGCCGATGGGGGTTTTGTGCTCCGTCTTCGTTTTCTCATCATTGAACCTTGTATCCAAGTTTGTTTCTTGCTTCACTGCTCACCTGAAGTTCGGGGCCGACGAATTTTGTTTCATTGTTGTACTGTAGGGACACCTTTTTGTGGCATTTCAGAAAAAGTGAGAGTTCAAGTGCACTGCTTTTTATTGTCGCTCAAGATTCGCGAGAGCACGGGCGCCCATAGCTTTGACTGCCTTGTCACAGAAAGATTTCACCAAGTATGATGACTCAAGTCCACCCAACGAAAGTAAAAGACAAGCTGGCGAGAGATAATTAACGATATCTCACCAATTCCAGCTATTCCGACTGGGAATTAAATTTGAATTGCTCCATTCGAGTCGAAACGAATAATTATTTTACTTTGCTTACTTGGAAACAATAACTAGGATAACTTTAGGCGCCGACAATCTCAGTGGTGCAGAGGATTACCAAGCGACCAGTAACACAAAAGCAACTAAACCCCCCCCCCCCCCAAAAAAAAAAAAGAAAAAAAAACAGTTGAGGATTGTTGCTGCTTTCTGAAAAGTACAGCGATACTCCAAGAGTACAAATTCGCTCGTATATTGTGTATGGGAATAACATCCCAAAGACCGTCCCTGCTATCAAAGTCCATTTCTAAACACAAGTGAGCTGTAGTTTCTTTAGTGTATTAAGAGTTCGAGACAGCAAATAGGGTTTCACGGGTTTTTTTTTTTTTTTTTTTCGTTAACTTTGATGCGGGCTTTTCTCGAATTTTCATTATGACGAAGGGTGTACGGGCAGCAGTTTGAGTCTGTGTTGTAGGGAACTGCGTTCCAAGGAACGACGTTCCTGGAATGCGTTCGTTTTTGGAGGAATGGAGTAACGCCGCTGTTCCATCTTGCATCGTTGGAACTGGAACGGGAACTCGTTCCATTTCAGAGGGAATGGAATGAAGAACGGCGTTCCTTTTTCTCTGTTTATGTATCTGCAACTTTACCCGAAATTAGTAGGTATTTATGCTCGTTATTACTGTTTATTTAACTTCGGGAAAGTGTCCAAGAGATAGTCGAAAGCAAAGTACTGGAAAAAAAACTGTGATCGTTGGCGTTCCGATACGTATAGTTCGGTGTAAATATTTCCCATTCCTCGCTTTATTTTATTCACAGATTATATCTCGCACAATATTTCATTAAACTAAGCAAAGTGACGTTAATGCAACGACACGTACCGATCTTAGAAACGAAACTGGAACGCGTTCCTTTGGAACCGCTGGAACTTGTAAAGGGGACTCGTTTCAAGATTGAGAAGGAACGAGGAACGAGCTTTCGTTCCTGTTTTGGAGTAACCTGTACAACACTTCTTTGAGTAATAACAATGAGGGCTCTTTGTAACCCGTAAATACCGAGAGAAAAAAAACTCCCGAAAGGTAACCCCCGAGCCCGTTTGATCAAAATCGGGCAAAAAAACACTAATTGGAGCTGTCCTTGAATAAAAACAAAAAAACAACCTAACTGAAAGAAGTCTTCATCTGTACAGCTTTATTTTGCGTTGATCTGGAACACAGCCTGCACTGAGCTGTCCGCAAGGCTGCGTCTTTCTTCTCCAACCACACTCCTGTTCACCTCAAGTAAAAAGGGAGTATTGCGCAATGTTCATACGCCGCGCGAAATAGTTCTTGCATGATTTGGTTGTCGGAGGAAGAAGCGATGCCTTTGGCGTCTTGATACGTCTTGATAAGATAACATATATCTAGGGATGGGCATTCAATCGATTAACCTACCGAATAATCAATTAATTCTTTAATCGCGATTAATTTTTTTAAGCGGGTAATCGGTTAACTTTTGACTAAAAAAAAACTAAAAATGCAACGCTTTGACCACTCAGACGCGGAGTACTCCAGTATGAAGGTAAACTTTAGGTGAAATTTTGACCCAAAGAAAACTGTAGGGGCGAGATCTGTCACTCCAAACAAGTGGAAAATGTTTTTCCCGGCCACATCAACGCCGTGCGAGTGTCTGTTGAGCGCAGCAGAGACTGCTGTGAACAATCAAGGAAGTTCGCTATTGCCGGAGCATATCAACGAACCTCATTTGCTTCTGCGGCTGAAGTAATCATGTGGGAGTGTGGGTGTCTCTTGACTGTTACCAACTACACTTCAAGGTTGATTTAAAATTCAAAGTTGTACCTGTCGCTTATCACATATTCAGCAAAAACAAACAAATTAATTTTGACAAAAAAAAATGTATGCACGGGAATGAACGAAACCGATTAATTAGTCGATTAAAGGGTGGCGATTAATCGAATTAAAAATTTTAATCGACGCCCAGCCCTAGATATATATAATCCAAAATGCGCCTACATATATCTTAATGGTTTACGTAAAGGGGGAAATTAGTAATGCTCCGCGAGGAGCTGGACTTTTTTTTACTATGGTTCTTAATGTAAAAACAAGTGTAGTGTCCCACGCTCCTTATCTCGTTTGCTTCACCTTTCCGTTCCGGGACGTTCTCCGTGTGTTCGGATCGCGCCCATGTTCCCTCGAGGTTGGGGAATCCCATGCTCGTAACTATCACCTCACAAAAATTGACGTCACGTGACTTGAGGTCACATGACGTGGTCATGTGACGTCAATCTTCCCGCTAAATTTAGCGGGGATATTGGCGGGACGGTTCTTCGTGACGGTTTTCTCGCGGAATTCGGCTGATAAAACACATTCCGTGTTTGAAAACACCCACGAATTCGAAGAAAAAGAAACCCCTAAAACTCGGAACCCTTAGTATAATCTCACCACTCGCCGCCTCGGT
Organism: Ixodes persulcatus; assembly: GCA_013358835.2. Taxonomy (NCBI): domain Eukaryota; kingdom Metazoa; phylum Arthropoda; class Arachnida; order Ixodida; family Ixodidae; genus Ixodes; species Ixodes persulcatus. The sequence continues at coordinate 195,757 of JABSTQ010003683.1, forward strand.
GCAGGTAGCCGTGTGCCTGTCCCTCGCCCTTGTGGGCTGCGCCCTGGCCGGTGGCCACGGGGGAGGCTTCGGCGGTGGCGGCTTCGGAGGCGGCGGCTTCGGAGGTGGCGGCCACGGCTATGGCCTGGTTCTCGTCGGGCACGGCGGCGGCGGCTACGGTGGCGGCGGCTACGGTGGCGGCTTCGGCGGTGGCGGTGGTGGCTTCGGCGGTGGCTTCGGCGGAGGCCACGGACATTACAGCAAGGTCCTCCCTGGTCCCACTTTTCATGTCAAGACGTTGCACCACGTCCACAAGGTGCACGGAGGAGGACAGGTCGTGGGCGCACACGGCGGCGGATACTGGTAGTTCAAGGTGCGTTGCTCCGATTCACGTTGAAGTCGGAACTTATCCGAACACTTAACCGCTGTAATGCAGTCTGCGTTGGCAACTTCAACTTGGGGCCCATGCACGCAGCGGCCTTTGACTACATTGTGAGAACTTACGTTGAGTTACGAGTTGGAACCGCGAGTCACTCCGTGCTTTGCATGCTGCATGACAAACAATTCAAGGGGTGGCTTTGCACGTGGCATACTAAGCACAGCTGTCCAGGTGACTCGCAAAGGCGTTTCAGAAACTTGCGGGGAGTAACGTCGAGATACGATAGCGAGTTACCAGGACATCTTTGCTTGGTACCACAGCATCCAATCCAAGGAGCAGCCTGGCACGCGCTACAAGAAGCACAGATGTGCTAGTGACTCGCGGTCGTGTATCATAGTAACATAGTCAGCTGTAGTCAAACACTACTGCGTGAATGAACCTTTAAAAAATCCTAAATTATTTTCGCGGAGCACAGCATGGTTCGGGTTACTTTGAACGTTACACTTGGCGGCACTAGAACCCGAATGCTGAACTTTTCCCCTTGTGATGTTTCCATGTACCATCACTACACAGTCTGAAAGTTACCTTCGACCTCCGGGAGCACTTGTGAGCTTAGTTGGGTTGTATGTCAATTTATTATTCCTGAATTACTCGGACAAATCTTAACAGGCGAAATCGGAATGGCCGATCGAATGGCAGCGGCGTAATATAACAGTGTATTTTACAGCCTCCCGGACTCTGCTGAATACCGCAGCGTAGCAGAGTGCCATCGAAGAGTCAAGACATCTGTGCAACGCTGAGGAGATGGATACTATGTCACTGCCCATGTGATCGAGGGGCTCACCACGTGATCAGGGAGCGGCGAGATGAAGGCGCCTGTACATTTTGTAAAATAAAAATAGTTCTACCCTAGACCCGCCTGCACAACTAAGAGAAACGCCTCCGGGTGCGCTTCCTTCAAGTTAGTCCCGGGCGGTTACCGCGACCGCAAATCATTTATATGTCAAAAAAGTACGCTGCGCTGGATGACTGAATATGGTGATTATGTCACGCTTTGTTCTCAGGTTGGTTTAAACATTTTAACCATCGCGCCCCAACGTCGATAGAACTTTTCATACTGAACCGCGCGCGTTAAAATTTCCCGATAGTGAAAATAAAAACTGTGCATGAAACATGCGTACTAAAACGGCCTATATGCTTAAATAAGCTAACAGAGTCTCGTAAAAACTTAGCAAAAGAAATCTTCAAGCTTGAACGCGTGAAAAGCCTTACTGAATGATTTATACGTAATCATATTTTAGATTTAATCTGTTCCTGCATCATATTTACTTGATGAAGGTAATGTAGATTAGATATATTGTAGGTATTAGAGATTAGATTTAAAAAAAAAAATAAACAGATTTTGATATGTATATATTTTGTTAACGACATCTGTAACGTTCAAAATCAAAATCTCTGGCTCCAATCCACGCTGTGAAGGTGGTTGGACAGCGAAGCTGTAAACGACACCCACAACGATTACCCATTGCGACGTCACTTGAAAATTCATACACGTGGCTCTACAAAGAGTGAAACCAGAGACAAGTCAAATGTACTTCACCACACCCTTTTATATATGAAATTGTGGTGACGTCACTACGTGATTTCTATGCTGTTGGGTACTTTTCCCCTCGGAGTAGCTTACGCAACCGTAATCTTTACGGGGAAACGCACGCGGGGAGAAGGAACGTGCTTCGCATTGTTCGCAGGCGCCGTTATCATCCATTATGCGGCTTGCACTTCACAAGAGGGCTTCGAATGACGTCAACACTTTTCGAAGCAGCTGCAAACCTAATATTTACCAGAACGCGTGGAAGGGTGCTCCTATTGTTCCCACGCGCCTTATCATCCATCATGGGGTTTTGATGCTTGTTTTGTTTTCTTTATTGAAACGGATACTGAGCTGTATGCTGTTTGCATGATTTCAAAGGAGATATGCTGTTTTGCCTTTAATTGTTCGCCGGGAGTTTTTCGCTTACAACGCCAACGACACGAAAATTTCCTTGGCTGGTAGAGGTATACAGCTTCGCTGTAAAAGATGTTTCATGAATGGCCCTGCCCGGCCCGCCTAGATTGAGTCATACAAGGGTTAAAAAATTACACATATAAGCATGATGTGTTCAAATATTTTTTTCCCCAAGAGCGATTCACGAATGAAATTCCTTAACCAATGAAATTATAACCTCCCCGTCACTCGGCGGATTTTGTGATGTGTTTAGTTCTGACACAACCTTTCGAGTGCAATGTTTATGCCCAAAACCCAAATTTCTATATTACCACACCTGCTGTGACTCATATACGTGACTCACTGTATCATTTTAAATAATAAAGAATTCATCATATAACACTCTTCCCTGCAGAGCACTTCACGTGCTCTGCCGTGAAGGGTCAGTTCTGATCTGCGATTGTAGAGAGTTTATGTATACCGTTCCGATAACTCCGATAGCGATACCCGATACTCCGCCGACGCCTTTGCGAATGCATTGTATCGTCGTCGGTATCGTTATACTAAAACTCCATACACTTCGTTGTACCTTAAGTCCCTACGCAGCCGACGCAATGAGCTGATGGGGCCAACCAGACGCCTTCCAAGGCGCACCATCATGGTGTTCATCATGTTTCTCTACGTGTTCAATCATCGCTGAACCAATCATAAACAAAACAAAAAGGTCCAGTGAGGTACGCTTTTGACGCTTCTTGATTGGTAATATTACCTCGTATAGCGTCGGCTGCATCTGGACTTTAGCTGAAACGAAGTAGAGTCTCAGACTATCGTAGACCACAAAGATAGGCGTTTGGGTTAGGGGGAAGATACAGCTGTCGACTAACTCACTGTTTGTAAACAAGCCCGCGTTTGCTCACGCCGGGTGGAGGCATTGCGCGTGCGCAGAAACCAGATTCCGGTGAGGCGAAGCAACCGCGCATGCGCAGAGCCGACAGCAGCGCCACCGCAGTGGCATGACGTCAGAGTTGAGTTGGTTTATAGGCACCCCTCAGGTGTGCAGTGGCGGGGCCAAAGGCAAACAAGACATCGGCCTACCATTAACTCACATCGCTGCCAGCACATCTCAGTCATTCGCGTTCGCCGAAAGCCATGCCTACGTGTGCTGGACGACGAGCAGTCAGGGAATACATCACTTTTTAATAACACTACTATACGCCGTCCACAATCAGTGACCCAAAAAACCTCACTCATGCCGCAGACATATCTCACCCCCCCCCAAATTCAACAATAACAATGACGATTTAATTAAGGGTCTGACTACCATACTAGCCCCCCCCCCCCCCCCCCAATATAGACCATTCCGTTTAGCGCTCTCTGGGCGGCACCATTTTGTTCGACCGCAGCGCCCTCTCCATACATTCGGGAAATTCAGCGGGTTCGGCGGGGTAAAACGAGAGAGAGGGCACGCGCCTGACTCCGCTAGCAGACGAGAAACCGGGAGGTTGCCATTCTCCATCTTTGGGCTGTATCGGCGGTCTGTACGGAACATCGAACTCTCGCTCGTGGCTGCCGTTGTGAAGTGGTTCGCGCTCTTAGAATAGTTATGTCTACTCCAAAATCATCCTATAGCTCTCTGTTGTTCTATTTCAGTAAATGATCAACTAGCATATCTTTTTTCCGTTACTTAAATAGCAGTTGAGACAGCCGGCAGTACAACCCTCAACTACTGCGTGTCTTGCGGCAGGAGAGCACGTTTTTATTTATTATTTCAGACTTCCACTCATGGTCGCTAAAGGCCTACACCAGTACGAACTTTGTGTAGTAAAAAAAGGTACAGCAACCGGATTTACTTTTCGCCGGAGAGACCGGCCAATCTGACACAGTTTTCCCTATTTTTTTTTTTTTTTTATTTGCACGCAGGTAACAGCGCAATTGGACCCTGTGAGTCTTTTTATCGAGCATAGTATTACACGACAACTGGCATACCAAAATCTGCGCATCTGCGCTTAAAAGTTCCAAAATGACGCGATTTTAAACAGAGTTTGCACGCCAGCCGGACGCTACCTACAGCCCACTCGGCGGAGCGGACGACATGCGGGGTGAGAGGGGCAGTGCATTTTTTTTTTCTTTTACCCTCTCTGCTATGACCCTAATGGAACGGTCTATATGTATACACGTATACCAGATTACCTAGAATGTGCAGCTTCTAGCTGGTCTTTAAGATGAAGGTGATTTAGAGCAGAGTTGAGAACCATACATCGCAGAGTATCACAATTATTTCCAGCACGCCCTATACAATGATGAGTCGAACAATAACAACTAATGTTGCTCCTCGTTAAAACAAAAAAAAATATTATGCGTTTAGTGTTGGCGTTGTCTATGGTAAAACCCTTAATTTTTGTGGGTTTTGAGATACCAAAGGAAAACATTTACGAGCTCCACAGCCATTTTTATATCAGACAGCAGACGAGCGAAAGGCCAAAAATAGAAATTCAAAGAACCTCGGTTGAACAAGAAACGACATTAACGATGTGGCAATACACACTCGCGAATGTGTCCCCAGTGAATCTTAAAGCCGGGGTCTCCCTGCTCATACATCATACAAACGACAGTCTGCATATATAGATTCGAATGCGAGTCACCTCGAGATCCGCGCTTCGAATGCCACATGGCAATGAGTTCAAGGAGAAAACATGGCAGACGGCATTCGAAGTTCGAACCACAGATATTGCAGTGACTCGTGTTTGCAGACTGTCTTTTGTATGATGTATGAGCAGTGTGAACCCGACTTTACGCTCTTATACATTATGAATGCATTATGATCGAAGTTTGGGGAAACTTGCCTGACACAATTTAGGAAACTTATAAGGCTCGCTTTTATTTTAATATTCGGTGAAAATTAAATAGCCGGCCATGCTTATATACAACGACTAGTTATCTGGCTGAAGACGGCATCTTCTTTTTCATTCTTAACAAATATTTTTATACCTCGATGAAAAATATATTTAAGCCCATTCGTCCGATATCGTGAAATTCCTGAGAGTTTACTTTTGTCCTCTACTCAGTTATACAACAACGCTCGGCTCTGACATCCCGACGTTACGATGACACTGCTGTTGGCGCGACACATGCGCAAACGATTCACCAATCCCGTTTCTGCGCTCGTTCAGTGCCCTCAGTTGGTGTGGGCGAACGCAGGCTTGTTCGTAAACAGCCTGTACACAGCGTAAACAGCGCATACAAAACAACGTTTTCATCCAGCAAAGACGCCTGCTCACCTATAAATATACGTCTGTATCATGCCAACTGCAATCACGAATGTCAGAAATAACGTACAAGCGGGCACAAGGAGTCATTGCAACGGATTGTAACTGCCCACGTACTCGAATACACAGGAAAAAGGGTATCTGAGGTGTAAAGGTGTGAAAGCCGTGGGAAGTGTCGCCCAACGATGAGACGCAGTGTCACGTCGGAACTCCACTTCCGCGATGATCGTAGATTATCCGCACGACGAGCAGCTAGATCGCAAGAAGGCAACTATAAAAATGAGAGTTTAGATCAAACAGGGAGGCAGATATGTGCTTTGTTTACTGGCCCCCGTTTTGCAGTCTCCAACCGTACTACGACTGCCAGTGGCGCTGCCCACGCAGTTCGCACTCACCGGTTGTACGCTACGTTTGTAGTACTACACGCGATGAGACACCAAAACATAATTCCGATTAATTTGTGTCTTTTCGCCTCCTCGGTCTCTAAGCTACCGTCTGATATAGAGAAGAGAAATTGACAAAGCGCGAACGCAAAAATAAGTAAGGAAAAAAAGCACACAAAAAAAAAAAAAAATAACGATACCACAGGTCACGGCGACCCGACACAACGATACATCCCGTGACGTGTCACGACTGATCGCGATTCGATACACCAGCCAGCCGCATCATTAAACCTCGCTGCAGCCAGCAGTCAAACGGTCGAAGCGTGTGTGGGTTATATGCAAATGGGCCCTCCGAAACACGAAGAAAACATTTGCATGCCAAACGTCAACTAGAATGTCCCAAAATGCGGCGTCTCCCATCCCGATTTCCAGACACAGATGAAATGCGAGGGCCGAAGGCATCTGACAATTTCCCGCCCAGCGCACTGGCGACCAACTTCCTGAGTACCGAAGAAACCCAAAGCCGCGACACTCCATCAATCAGCACATGATGCTGAGCCTGGAATCACTGGCCGGTTTTCGTGGCGCGTATTTCACGTTGTTTGGTCTACTGAGCCTGAATGAGTTTTCTAGGGCATTAGTATCACATCAGGAATGAGCTCGTAGGGAGCTGAGCCTTACTTCAGCACGTTTGGTATATTGCACGTTATAGCTTATAGCTTACACATAATAAAGCAAACTTGTCCGTTAATCAGATTACTTGAAGCTTTGGAGTAATTTTATCAGCCTTGTATTCTTCTTTACAGTAATCAAACGGGCAATTTTATTACTGTTTAAGGCAGTTCAACTATACTAGAAACCTTTACTTTCGGGTGCTTCTTGACGGTACCTTCTGAACAGTCTCTCTCCTCATTCCTTAAATGAAATTGAGATAAGAAAGTCGCTCCTAAACACACACAAAAAAAATAAGCACTTTATTTGTGCGACTTAGAACTAATCGTAAAATTAGCGCATACTACTCTTGGTGTCGATAAATAATGAATGTGATCACGTACATGTTGACTAATGAGCTATTATATTTGTAAAACTTCTAAGTTATTGGTTTTGCAGATAACGTGAGGAAAATGAATATAAAGGTGGTAGTAAAACCACGAAGACCGGATCTTAATAATCCGCCACAACCGGCCGATTGGTCAGGAACGCGACCTATAGAGCCTAATCAGGGTATGAACCGCCGAGGTTCAAGTCCTGATAATTATAAAATCACGATGCATGCAAGTGAAACTAATGACTATAGTCACTTAGAGGATGAAAACGACAGGGACGGTCTTTCGGTAGTCCCTCCTCCGCATCGAGAGCTTCCTACCTTCGATAGCGCTTCGGCGTCTCGTCAGTTTTGAGCGTCCGCAACCATGGATAGCTCGGCGGAAGACGAAGTTTGCGTGCTGGAGGCCCGGCATACGAAAATGACGCTCTGCCGTTCTCATTCTGTCAGTGGGTACAGTTACCCTCGAGCACTGGCAGAAAGGAAACGGACGCGGGGATCAAACGTTCAACGATAACGAGATTCTCAACAGGAACGCCTCCGTATTCTCTGCCCTGCCCGGAGGCATCCAAGCGCCTTTCGCAGGATGTCTTCGTGGCGTGTATGCATGAAGCGTGTGTCTGTTCAATGGAAGTCCACGCTCGCACACTAACCTTCCCTGTATTTCGCATCGGACGGCCCAACGAACTTCGAAGCAGGCGCATGCATCGTGAAGCGGCCATTCCGCTCGCGCATTTTATCTCTGGCTCACGCGCAGGAAGAGGCAAAAACGACGAGATCTTGAACCACCACGCCAAAGACAAGAGTCTCGCAAATCACCCGTGCTTTCGCGTTGCAACCGAGTCAACAAAAGCACGCCAGAATCTCCGGCCTCGGGTCATGCCATGGAACTAAACCGTGCTTGCCCATAAAACTTCGGGGGTTCCCTGCTCACGTTACGTCAAGGACCCTGCTTAGCCAACTGCCTACGAGCGACGAAAATCGAAAGTCCGGCATCGCCGAAGAGAAAACGAAAGTGGACTATAAAGAGCAGTAAAAAAAAAAAAAAGTGAAAGCGGCCTGCCAGGAGCATTGTGGGCTCGAACGAAACTGGTACGACGTGGTTTCATTATGCGTCCCCCGCGCTACTGTGTGTCCCTTCCGCTGAGCGGCCGCCGCCTCAAAAACGCGGACGGGCAGCCGACAATACAAAGAGCAAAATCTGTAATCGCTCACAGCGAGTCCGAACGCGAACAGACGGTTACGCGGCGCGTCAAACCGTACATTGGTTATTAAACGAATGCGCCAGCCCTTCAGATAAGCGGGGCACGTATATAATACGGACGGTCCAAGACTCGCGAGAGTCAGTCGCGAGTCCGGGGAATCAAAATGCGGCATTAAACGAGGAGGGGGAGGAGACCGCTCAAACATAACCCAACTAGGGCAGCAGATCTCGGGCGTCTCCGTACACCGCCTCAACCACGCGAGAAATGGGCGGCGAAAAGTACCATCAGCGAAAGCATAACTCGGGAGGAAGTTGGGGATGGGGGGACAGCGGGACACGGCGGGTTAAAAATTGCTGCCGGGGAGGAGGGTGGGAGGGTTAATGCCGATTGGAGCACTCGGGTTAGAAAGAAAGCGCAACCGCTCTCGATGTTTCCCGGTCCCTCGTTCCGTGGGCAGGGCACACGCGTGAGCGAGCGAGCCAACCTGTCTGACAGTCAAAATCACAGAAAAGCCATCTTCCGGCAAGGAGAATTCGACCGTCGTCCAAACTGAAACCGTGGCAGTAAGGGGAAGTGACGCCGAGCTCAGACATTCTAGGAAGGACGAAATGAATAACAAAGAACAGCGCTGACAAAGCGAGAGCTTTCCAGACTGCAACACATAACAAAGCGACGGTCGGGTCGCTGGCGTGTGCGTATAAAAGAGCGCCGGTTCGGAAGAGGGCCCACCACTCGCCCCCTAGGAAACTGCGCAGGATGAACACTCTGGTAAGGAAGCCGCCGCGCCTGCTCCCCGATCCATATGCACACTATTGTAACGTCCCGAATGCAAAGCGTTTCTTGACCAAGATTCGGTTCGCATTCGGGCCAAAGTTTTCTCTTCCTTGTTCTTCACATATTTCGAGCGTCTGTCGGTATTTTTCATCGGCATTTGAATAACGGGTATTAGAAAACTATTAGCCCAAAGTGACCTCGACTTGGGTTAAGCCAGCTTCAGTTGTTTTGCCCCTACTGCTGAACCTATTTCCATAGCTGCGGTGTTCTCGGTTGGAGTATAATCACTATAATGAACATGGCTACTATAAGCAAGCTTTTGTAATTAAATATGACTCGGTTTCCGAATTTGCTCCTTTCACATTTTGTGAGTTTCTGCTCGTTTGTCATATTCTTGGCGAAAACAAAAACAATATGTAAAGAAAGAAGGTGGCAGAAACCGAGTTTTAGAACAAATTTGCAAAATATTTGGTTCGACTCGCTCCATTCCACTGCTGATACTTTGGGACAACTTCCTGTGGCATTTCAGAAGAGTGAAGGGCGCGTGTGCGCAGCTTTGATCGGTGCCCGAGGTGCCCGAGCGCGCGGGCGCCCACAGCTCTGCCTTTACGCCAGCAGAAAGTTGTCCCCAGGTGCCGAAACACACCGATGAATGTACTACAATAATATTCTCGTGTAAGAGCGAATAACAAAACTCCGATTCTGTACTTGGCGCTTATTATAATTTGATTCGTGATATATCGGCAAGCACCGGCAGAGTTGACATTAAAGCCGATATTTGTCCCATAGTTATGCGACCCGAAAGGCTAAAGAAACTAAACAAACATTTCTATATATTCACGCCGCTGCGCCGCTATTTGCCTAAAACGTGCACGTTTTCACCGCGAGTAAATGGAAGCTGAAACACTTGGGACAGCACAATGGTTCTAGAAAGTGAGGAAGACAATAGTGAGGCGCTTTTATTTTTACGGCTGCGTCTCACTGCTATGTCAAGTTCAACTTCAATCACCTTGATTTCTTCGGACGGCGGGCACCGCTCCCTTTCTCCTACTGTCTTCCACTTACTGGTCGTAAAGCCTCCTCGTTATCGCTGCTTCAATGAGCTCGATAAGCACAAAATTACCCCACTCCTGGTGGGAAGCCGGGGGAAATTACCTATTGAGTACTTCCTGTTGACATTCATTCGGCGCTCGAGGTTTATCTCTGCGATGGCAACTGCCTCGGAAGAGGACACAAAATGAGTTAGAGCATTACTTCCGAAAAATGCAACACCGACACTGAACAAAAAAAAAATACGAAAAAGAGAAGTAAAGGTTCGTCTTTGCAGAGGAATGGGGTGACTGACCTTATCATGGCCAACTCCAAAACGGGCGCCTCAATTACGTGAGCCGCCCCACATAACTCGGACAGCACTCTGGGTGCTCAAGTTGAAATCGTTAGCCCCACCGTTGGTTACGAGACACTTGAAAGATCAAACGCGGAGAAAGTACACACCTGGCCTGACCTGACCTACCGAGCAGACACGAACTCGGAGGGGGGGGGGGGGGGCAGTTCTGAGCACGTGGAGCGAAATCTCGCGTTGCAGGAGAGGGTATCCTGGGTTAGGTCCCCAGCCCTGCCCGTTTCGATCCGGATAAGCATCGCACCGACGTGCGGTCCGAGATCACTACTGCGTTGCACGTTAAAGACCAGGTTAGCACTAAACAGCTGTACTGCAGTGGCAAAATATTCGACATAATAAGCCTGTGTCACCATACCTCAAAGGCAAAAAAAAAAAAAAAACGTTATTTCGGAAATTATTGATATCAAGTATTAGGGAGTCTTAGTCCGTCGTTTTTGCGTTCCGATAACGACACCCGCGAAAGGGCATGCGCAAAGAGGGCGCCAGGGGAGTATCAGGTGTCGTTATCGGAGTTATCGGGACGATCTACTAAGACTCCCTATTACTAAACTCAGGACGTTCTAGGTGAGACTGGCCAACAGCGGAATTACTCCTCCTTTTTTCTACCCCCCGACAGACGGCTGTTTGCATCTACAGCGCCCTCGTCGGCGTCGCCCTGGCCGGGGGCTTCGGCGGTGGAGGCTTCGGAGGCGGTGGCTATGGTGGAGGGTTCAGTGCTGTTCCGGTTTCCGGCGTAGCCATCAGTCATGGCGGAGGAGGCTACGGCGGGGGAGGCTTCGGAGGAGGCTTTGGAGGTGGCTTTGGCGGTGGTATCGGAGGAGGAGCCACCAAGGTGGTAGCCGGACCTTCGTACTTGGTCAAGACGGTTCACCATGTGAACAAGTTACACAGTGGTGGCCACATACTCGGTTACGGAGGTGGTGGCTTCGGAGGTGGACTTGGTGGTGGGTTCGGCGGTGGCGGATTTGGAGGCGGCGGCTTTGGGGGTGGATATGGAGGTGGCCATGGAGGCGGAGGCATCGCCGTTATCAAGGTCAAGGGTGGATACCACTGACGCAGAGCCTCGAAATGTCGCCAAAGGTGAATGGCCAGCCGTTTTGTTTTTATAAAATCTCGTCGCGCCTCAGCGCACGGTGGTAATGGTTAGTGTGAACCAACGTAGAAATTCGTAGACTTGAAGTTCTTGCAGAAAGTTGCAATTTCCTCAGAGTGCGCTGGTTATGCAGATCAAACTAAGAGCTTGAATGTTCCTCCGTCTATAAATCAGAACATAAATGTTCAGTTGGTCACGTATGTAATGTGCTAGAAATGGTTCATTCTGCTCTTTTTTCCCCAAACCCGCTCGATGAGCAGTTGTTGGCAGAAACGCTCTGATGTCGTCGTTCGAAAGACGCGACAAACATAAAGAGAAATAAACCATTTGGGGTCAGGAAAAACGTCAACCCTATGGGTAATTTATTGTACGAAGAATCAGTGTGCCCAAACTGTAAAACTCTTCTTTGTAGTTCGTTGGTTTGTGTTGTTTTGTTTTTTTTATCGGGAGCGATTATGATACTTGCCTTTTCTCCGCAGTTGTTCGGTGCCGCCACATCAGGAAACTTCAAATGCTACTCGCGGCTGCAATCCAGACAGGAAGCGACGCCATCCTGAGCCTGGGTGTCAACAAGTCATTGTCTAAAAATCTAAAACGACAAGCACAAACTGCAAGGAGCAACGTCGCAGAGGAGGCGGGGTTCGTGTTCAATAAAATCTTCTCTAATTTAGCGACGTTCTCTGCCTCTCTTTTCCACCGCACGCTGCTAACCACTTGTTTGGGCTGCGACCTGCGTGCATCTGGATGGCGCGCACCTTTCCCCGTCTTTTAACCGGCTTCGTCCTGACGAACTCTGTTTTTGTTTTACATTGTCAAACTTCCGTATGACTCAGAACATCGCGCGCATTAAAGGGACACTGAACCTAGGAAATAATTTTTTTTCTACCTCAATAGGACAGGCATGTCTCAAAATAAATAAGCGTAAAAATAATTGCCAATATTTATGTTACAATAAGAAAATATGTTTCTATTTGCGGGCAAAACATAAATTGTACCCCTGTGGGATGATTATGATAGCTTTTGTACCCAACTTGTGTGCGCTCTGGGGTCCAGCGAACCCAGGGCGCATACTGGTTGGGTACAAACGCTATCATCATCATCCCACAGGGGTACAATTCATGTTTCGTCCGCGAATCAATAAAATTGGGGAAACGTTTTTTTGTTTCGACGAGTATTTAGTTTTAAGATTTGCCTGTCCAAACCAGGTAGAAAAAAAACTTATTTTCTAGGTTCAGTGTTTTTTTTTTTTTTTTTTAAAGCTCTGCAGGCGTTCATAGAGTCCTGTATGTACGGAGAGAGCTCGCCATCAGCCAGATGCCGGCGAGGCGGTGGGGCGTATCCGCAAACACATCCATGTGCCAACCACACCCTGCGGATAATCCCCTAGCGGCGGTGAAGGGCAAAAAAAGTAAACCCCAATCGGTTACTCCGTTTTACCGCCGCTGGGGGTTATAATAATTCTTGATGACTCGAAGAGCGACCCACGTTTATTCCGTGGTCCGAGTGGCGTAGGCAAGGGGGGGGGGGGGGGGGGGGGGGGGGGTCGAAACCCCTTCTCCCCTCCCCCGCGGGCCCGCTTGCTCCCCTGCTCACGCAGTCGGTTTTGCATGGGGCATGGAGCAAAGGGGAAGTGCGGACTATGTCCAACTTAAATGCTTTCGGGAAAAGTGTTTGTGGGGTAGAAAATGCTCATAGATAAAATAGGCAATAATTCTTCATTCATGTTTATTTGATGGGATGCGGAACTTCATCTCAGATATATAGAGAACGGATATTTCGAAACATTTGTGGGGTGAAGGACGGCAATTTCAAGGCCAAGTAAAACTATCCTCACTACAATACACAGTTCAATCAAACCAAAGCGAACATAATAAAACGAACACATGGGTATAATATAAAACAATGTCAGTGATGTGTTAAATGAATTGTAAAAACAACTGCACTGTAAGCAACGGGTGGCGCTGCGCTCACGCACACCTTGAGTGCTGATCAGAATTACGTGCTTTCGACTAGAAAGTACCACGAATAAAAAAGAAACTGTGACTAATTAGTTCGGAAAGCAATTTACAGGCTTTCTTGATCATCTCATTTAAGCCAAGCGCCTACACATTAAGATTGCCAGTGGTGGAGCAAGGCAAAGGCAAATAACTTCAAGCATGTGTGGCACAGCAACGGAAGGGTTCTTGTGCGCAAGATTGACGGGGAACGACCACTGGTGATCTCTTCTGTTTCTGACCTTGAGAAACTGTAGTTAAAAAGGGACAAAAAAACAACAACAAAAGAACTAGTAAACATGAAGTGTACGCACAATGAATCCTACGTGCTGCCACACAATTTTGAGAAATATGTAAGCGTATTTAAAATATTTTAAATGTTTTCATTTGAACGTAAGGTCAGTAAAAAATAAAAAAATCGGACCTCTTTCTTTTCTTTGAACAGTTAGATCAGGAATTTGACGTAATAATGTTAACCGAAACATGGTCCACGGATGACACGAATACTTTCCGTCTTCCTTCATACAATACTTTTTACTTAAATCGCAGTAGCGGTCGAGGTGGTGAAATATGTATATTAGTGAAAAAGGCTTTGAATTGTGCACTAATACAAACTTTTTGTGCCATTACAAGTGATTACGAGTTTCTGGCACTCGAATTGCAGAATACGATACTTGCTGTTTGTTATCGTCCCCCGAATGGTACTATGACGCCCTTCTTAGATTACTTGGAAACATTTTTTTTGTTATGTGAATAAAAATAATTTCGATTTGATTTGTGGAGGACATGTCAATATAAACATGCTAGCAAATGACTCTTCGAAATTAAGGCTCGATGTTTTGTTGAATTCCCATGGTCTTTTTAACGTGATCAATCTTCCTACAAGAGTAACACAAAATTCAGCATCTCTAATTGATATTTTCTTTACAAATATAAGCTCAGACCGAACTAAATCGGGAGTATTTGCTTACAATTTAAGTGACCACTTACCTATATTTGTGTGAACAAAAGTACATGCACGTAGAAAACTTAAAGAGTTGACATGCTTAATCCGGCAAATGAAGGAAAAAAATCTCAGCACATTTTGTGAAAAAATTGCCGAGGTTTCTTGGGATTCCGTTTTCAGATCAAATAATGGAAACGACGCTTATGAAGAATTTCTTAATACCTTGAAGCCCATATATGCATCTAGTTTCCCCCTCGTACGTATAAAACAAAATACAAAAACACGAAAGCCCTGGGTAACTGCGGAGCTTTCAGCAAGAATAAGAAAGAAAAACATTCTATTCAACGTTTTTATTAAGACTAAAGATCCAAAAACACTTCAGGAGTTCAAGTCATATCGAAATCGCTTATATAAAGACTTAAAAAAAGCGAGGCGTGATCATTTTTTCAATTTATTTGGTTCTGCTTCTGGGTGTATTGATCAGATGTGGAAAATACTTAATTCTGTCTTGAATTATAAGACTTCCCGTGACTCTCTTCATAAGATGAAACTAAATGGTATTGAAGTATCCGGTAAACCACTTGCGAATAGCTTTAATAATTATTTTGTAAACGTTGTGGATAAACTAACGTTAAATACCGACCTTAGACATGTTTCACACAATGATAGCTCAATTTTTCTTGAACCTGTAAGTGAAGAGGAAGTCATCGATATATTTGGAAATTTGAAAAATAGTCATGCTGAAGATATTGATAGTATGCAGGTAAAGCCATTTAAACATGCTGTTTTCTCTCTTGCACCATGCATAGCGCATATTTTTAATCTTTGCCTTAGTCAGGCGGTCTTTCCAATAAAAATGCAGTTGCGCGGGTCACAGTGCTTTTTTAAGAAAGGTGACAGGAATGACATGGGAAATTACAGACCAGTATGTATTCTACCAATACTTTCAAAGGCATTCGAAAAAGTTATTCTTAAACGATTTAATAAATTTGAAACAAAACATCACCTGCTAATTGACTCCCAGTATGGGTTTCGTAAAAACCTCAGTACAGAACTTGCTCTACTTGCTCAGAAAGAGCACATTCTCTCCGAATTAGAAAAGGAAATCTAGTCTTAGGTCTGTTTGTAGACTTTACAAAAGCCTTCGACCATATTAATCACGAACTTCTCATACAAAAACTAGAGCGATACGGTATTCGGGGAATAGCAGCATCCCTTAGTAGCCAAATCGTTAGCTTGGATGACTCTCTATCGGACCCTCTACATGTTTCTTCTGGCGTACCACAGGGCAGCATTTTGGGCCCCTTTCTTTTTAATATGTATGTAAATGACATCGTAAGTATTTCTTCTAGTGCCAAATTTATTAATTATGTAGACGATACCAGCATACTTTTTGCCGGCAAATTACCCGATGAAATAATTGACCTTGCGAATTCGACTCTACTTAGGCTAGAAGACTGGACAAAAGGTAATGGTTTAAAAATAAATGTTGAAAAGACAAAAGCAATTTTATTTCGTGGTAAAAACAAGAATATAGTTACAAGCAAAACAATTACTTTAAAATCTGCTCCTGTCGAGATCGTGCCCTTTTTCAAGACATTAGGCGTCATATTTCAAGAAACATTGTCTTGGGACAATCATATAAATTCAGTGATGACTAAACTGTCGCAGATCCTCGGCGTGACATATCGGAATAGGTATATACTCCCACGTAACATTATGATCTTAATATATAATTCACTATTTTCTTCAAGACTCAACTACTGTCATTTAGTCTGGGCTTCGTCCACTCAAGAAAATCTGCTGAAAATACATATATTACAGAAAAGGTTTCTGAGAATGGTAGAAAAGGTTCCTAATCATTATCACATACAATCCCTATTTACAAAATATAATGTAATGCCTATAACAAAAATGTATGATTTCCGCCTCTGAAAGCAATATAAACAAGAAACAAGAAATAACATTTGCCTTTTAAGAAACTTGGCAAAACTAAAACCACATGTTACAGTACACAACACACGAAAAAATGAGCCTTGGAAAATAGACACCTGTAGAACAGGATACGGCTTAGAAATGATACAAAACAAATTACCAAGATTATTAAATAAATTACATGATAAAAAATATTCAGCCAGAACATATTTCTTTTAAAGAACTGCGTAACTTTTTCAGACTCCTTTAAACTCTTATACTGAAAAAAAAGAGGGGGGGGGGGGTATAGTTTGTTTCCAGGAACTTCTATTTTATTTTTTGTTGATCTTTTTTGTATGTGCGAATCAAACGACTTGTCACTCTACGATAATTTTATTTCTATGATGTACAGTTTATTATATTTTGTGTGTAAACAGATTCATCATTGGGTGTCCATTTTTATTTGTATTTGAAATATGTATAGTTTATTATCTTTTCTGTATTTTTAGCTTTTTGTGTGAAAGAATTCGTCACTATGTTTACACTTTTATTTCTATAGTTTACTATCTTATCTTTGCCCCGACGCTGCCAGTATGGGGGCCTTCGGCTTTGTCAAGCTGTCTATCTGACAGCTTTTTCTGCAGGCCTCCTGCATCATGTATTTTTGGTGCAAAATAAAACATTATTATTATTATGCAGCCGCCTGCGTTCACGGCAAAGAATATCCATGGGACGTCCTCCGCTTGAACTTCAATGTCGCGGTGAACATTCAAAAGTGAGACCGAGCAGTCGCTCATTCGAAGTGGACGCTCTCATGTATGTTTTCAACCGTCGTATACATATATATATATATATATATGTAGTGAAGAGAACGAGCGCTCAGCTCCCGCCGTTGTTACGCGCAGAGTCACTAGGATCTCGAAGAGACGACGGAGGTTTGGGAATTGGCGGTGTGTGCGAACTACAGGGGGCTCTCCTCTAGCTATCTTAATCATCGTTTGTGACGTCATGAGTAGGACAGACTGGAACAGACCGCGCAGTTCTTGGATCCATGGGCTCGTCAGCTCGCTTCATGCGCTGTTGGGGTAACACGCGGCAAAGCCTGTTTCACGCGTTGCGTTTATTTGGTGAAGTGATATTTGTACTAGGACATTTTACCAAAGCTTGAAACCGCATGTGGCACGCGTAGTCGTAACAACAAACACTTTTGGAGCTGAGGTGTCGAAGTGGTCGGATGGTGGTATGCTGTTCTCTATCCCGTACAAGAAACTGAACGAGGAAAATAGATTACCCAGCGCTTTATCGCACTACAGCGTATACCACAGCGAATAGGGTGTCTTTTTTTTTATTATGATTCGGACAAAATAAAACTAAGAAAGGAAGATCTCATCAAATTGAAAATAGGAAAGCGAAATACGAGAACCTCTCGCGTGTGTAGTGAACACTTCAGTGAAAGCAACTCCGTGTATCCTCTGTTCCAATGTGTTCTGTAAGTGTTGGTCTCTTATTAGTTCCGAGTTGATTCCTTTTCTTTTAATTTTGTAAACCAGTAAACGAATATTTCCTCAAAATAATTGGCAGGAAGAAGTGGAGGCTGGCTTCCGGAGCCGTTTCGACTAAATCCCAGCTTATTCACCCGGCCGACCCGAAACGTGCGAGATCCCCTTGCGATCGAAGTAAGTAATCTAGTAAGTCGGTGACACTTCAGCGTCCTAGAGAATGAGGAATATACCTGCTCTAAATTACTACCGTTTGCATGGTTCACTTTTGCGAATCCAAATGCACATAATGCGTGATGCGCTCCTCAGCAACCGATTTTAAATTTGTAAACAATTCTTGGTAAAAAGAGGATAGAACAAATTAATCAATCGACCGAATTTGCCGGGCCATGGCCGACAATTTAAGAATTTATGAAAATGTCTTCTTTTCTTTCGAGCAGAATTCGCGATGTGACAAGCTTCTTTGCCGCGTTTTCGATTCGGGAGGAGCTAAGCGTCAGTTGCTGACGAGCATTCGCTCGGCAGCAACTGTCGAGTAACACCTGGATAGAAGCTGCAGGCCTGCAGCTTTTTTTCCAGCGTCCCTGTCACAAATGTACTGTTTGTGGCAAGACAAACGAATTTGAATTTGAAAAAGCGTCGGTATCGGCAAGCTCAATGCAGCTAAAACAAGTGTGCGGCGCTTTCCAACGCAACTGTGCGCACGTGCACAGCTAAGAAGACACTACGTCAATTACTCATGGTGAAGGCAAAACCTTTTTCTAGATCAATCTCCACAGATCCGAAAAGAAAAAAAAAAAAAGAGTCAGAGAGGCTCTGGATAGCCCTGACGCACGCCGCGCAAGCTGTAATGTAATGCTCCAGGCTTGTTTTTGAACATTTTAAAGTTTTTCTAATAAAAAAGCAACTTCGAGGCGCTGTTATTTATTAGAAAGATTACTCACAAAAACGTTATACGCGTTTCTTTAATAAATAATCCGTTTTAATCTGCATAGTTGTGAACTAACATAGCCACTCCGGGCTTTGACATAGCGCGTCGTTTGCTCACATCCTACCAGCTGCGTCGCGGCGTCGTAGGAGGGCACCCGCGAGGTGGCGCAACCAAAAACATCTCGTCGCCAATAGGGCCTCCGGACAGAGGGCGACCACCTGTAGCGCGGACGTGACGGGCGTTTCACGTTTCTCCGTCATGCATTTGGAAGCCCACATGAGCAGCTCGCATTGGAGTTCAGGAACTGAAACCAGGCCTGAATAGAGCTCCAAAAACTCTTCATCGCCGGGAGCTGCACCGCTTTCCAAGATATTTACAGGCAGAAGCGACGAAAGTAATTGCAACGTGCGCCGGTGTTTTTTAAATCTCTCATCGAACTGTGTGATCAGGTAATCTATGAAAGGAAGGAACACGGAGCGCTTAAAATGCTCTTCCGTGCTTCTAGCGGGACAGCGGTGACGTTGCTGACTTGTTACTCGCGGCATCTGAATTTCAACTTCCGTTGTCTCGGCCATTTTAATGGCGGCTTGGAATATGCCCTAGTGTTTGTGGGTGGACGTTTGCTCTAATTTTTCAGCGTCGAATATTTTTTGTGTGTGTGTTGCTGTTTAATGTTTTGTTACAGTATTGCTATCTTTTGTTTTGTCTGGCCGGCACGCGTTGGTAACACAGTGCTACCTCAAAAAGCGGAGGGAGTTGTGTGCTGTTAGGAAGCTTTTAAAGTTGGTGGGCCGCAACTACGACGACAGTAGGACAGGGAGCCCAAATGAAGCCTGCAACGTTTTAAAAAAATAACAATGCAGCTTCACCCGTTTTATCTTAACAGCATCTCCCTAATCTTTGCGTGAGCGTCCGCGCCGAGTTCACCCTGCTTCGTTATTGGGGGGGGGGGGGGGGGGGGGTAATGCTTTTGAAGTTTGAACCCCTCCCGAAATAAAATCCTGGCTACGCCACTGCGTGGTCCCGATTGCATTCAAGGACAATGAACGAATCCAAAGTGTTCCCATGGGCTTGCCCGTTGAGTCCATACTTTCGTGCGATTTACAGTCACCTCAGGCTCAAGTTCCCTGTTTTGGTCGTGCATGCTGTGAATAATCGAATGATTTGTTTGCACTTCGTTGGGACTTTCACAGCGGGGGATAGTATGTAGTGTTATAAAAAAATAATTTGGGTAAGGTAGAATGTAGATGCTCGCAATAGTAAATTAGTAAAGTACTCGCCATAAAAAAAGTGTCCAGTCAGCTTCAAAATTACTACGTGCAGCGGCTCCACAAAAATAACTTTGTCGCTATCTTCTCGGACGAGTCTACAACGCATGCTCTAATACCAAAATGCGAAACCAAACATCGCGTCGGCGTTCCTTTGACACCGACGTATTGTTGTCCTAAGCCTTCAGAACGAAGATGTGAAGTGTCCCTTTCCAAATTGTGACTTTCCGGTCTCGACTACTTTCACGCCAATACCAGTTGTGCAATTGAATGAGACATCTAACGGATTATGATAATAATCGTAATGAGTCCATTTCCAATGTATAAGAATCGATGGTGGCGATCACGAAAAAAAAGCTGCAGGGCACTGCTAGGCGGGTCTTTGACCGCCTTCAAAACACAGCAAAAGAGTAAAACTTGAGAGAAAGCGAGATTTACACATAAGCCATCGCTATCCCAACTTTTGCGCCACGTTTTTTCTGGCAATAACTTTTTTTTTTTTTTATTCTGCAGGGTATCAACATTGTCTAGGAGGATCAACTACACAAAATATCGTAGACTCCATCCTAAAAAGAAGAGGAAAGTTATCAAGAACGTGCCGTCACCACAGCAAGCACTACCCTCTCCCTCCTCCCCGTTTTCCGCAGAGCATGATTTCCGTAACATCATCGGGTGACAATTAGAACGACCACTTTCACCCTTTCACGCGGCGACGTCCGAAGCGACTCACTACGAGGCGAAAAAAGGTTGTGAGAGAGACGGAGAGTGTGGAGCTTCAGTGCGACCAGTTTTCCTCCCAATGTCGGATCAATTAGAAGGTTTGAAACGGCTCGGGCAACATTGGCCGATTGGCCGCATTTCAGAAGATGAGATTCGGCGTCGGCCAGGACATCGCGGTCCGTTGATATTTATATCCCCCAGACACGCCCATTTGAGCCTCCTCGACGAAAATGTGCGAGCAAGCGCCTGAAGAGCGGGAGATGGTCCGATAGGAGCGAGAAGGGTGGCGGCCATTCGCGACAGGAGGATACCGCTGCTCACTTGGACCGATCTAAAGAGTGGGAAAGAACCGCGCGGTGCGCCATTCGGGAAGGGGCGCATCACTGGGCGAGTAGAGCTGCTGGGTTTCCAAACGTCTGGTTACGGGGGGAAAAAATGTTCGCGTGGCCCAGTGTACCGCCGGCGCTTTTGCGTCAGATAAATAGACGCCGAAGCGAGCACATTCCTCACTTCCAAAGCGAACGACCAAAACAAAAATGTACTACCCGAGATAACTGCGATTAGCGCATTCGCCGAAAAGGAGAAAAAAAAATGCAGTGACCGTAAATGAGGTTCACACTTTACTGGGAAGAGCAGCTAGAAGGAAAGCCGTCCGCGACTTTTGTCCACCCTCACTACGAATCCTCCTTTCGTCGCCGAACCCGAATTGAAGGGTATAAAAGGCGAACTGCAACGCTTCAGGGGCGAATTGGACACTCAGCCTCTTTCCAGCCTCCCCAGACGCAGCCACGCGACGATGAAGCATACGGTGAGCCTCCCCAACAACAGTCCGAATCATCGAAGCCTGTGCACTCTATAGAAGTTTGGCGGCATCACAGTGAGGTCCAGTGCTGCGTCAGGGTTCGACTGGTCCTCATGTCCAGTCAACGCGTCGAAAGACGCGCGACGTCGGGCTCGGGTTCAATGGACCTTTTTCCAGTAACGAACGCCGTCTGGGGGGATGTCTTCGAACTACAAATGAAGGGCAGCCCAACTTGACTCTGCCCGTCAGAGTACATTGGCACCGTGCCGTTGTATTGATCTTCGTTGCCTTTTATGACCCATACTAGCCTGCTCAAACAAAGAATTGCCAAAAAAGACGAAATATGCGCAAAGATAGGTGCTGAATATGTTGGTCGACTGCGAAAATGGCGACAACGGGAAACAAGGCCAGAGGGGGGGGGGGGGGGGGGGGGCGGGGGGGGGGGGGGGTGTACGCATGCGCAGAAGCTTACTGGAAAAAAGGTTCATTGCTGCAGTTAGCGCCATTGAACATGTGACGATGTTTTATGGAGGAAGAGGAGGGTGTTCGCAGGCTTTGATCATTCTAGGTGGTGTTGACCGCAGCTGTTTTTGTTCGCAGCCCGTTGTCAGTGTACTTTCAGATCAAGCATTTTGATTTGATTTGATTTGCTCCTCGAAACGACTAATACCATAGCCAGCCAGCAACGGCCAGGCGGCGCCGCCAGAGTGAGCGCCCACGGTTCGGCCCTGTCTCGTTGTAACTTGGCAAAGAGTGAACGCTATACGCCCTACACTGCGTTCCGACGGCTTCGATATGCGCTACGTGTACGAGCGCAACGCACACACTTTGGAGCATGACGCAGCGAAAGGCCTTCTTCGCAGTAAACGTACAGTGCGGCGATAGGTATACAGTGCAATCCACTCATAACGATATCACATATAACGATATACCGCTTACAACGATCAGTTAATAGAGTTTCTAGGCTAAACACGATCAGTTTCTAGCCCAGATACAACGATAATCGCTTATAACGATAGCATTTTCGGGTTTTCTAATTATCGTTATAAGTGAATTGCTACGTGCCTCACTCCGTTGCTCCGACTGTACCAGGGTTGCCGTAGTTTCTGCGTACTGGCATGTTATACGCCCGCGGCTTCTTGGCCTACCCAGAATTTATTGCTTCAGACAATAGGCTAAGCGGCGCCACCAAAGTGATAACTCACATTTGAACTATGAAGCCGGCACTTCCAGGCATAAGCGCTGACATTGCAATATATCAGTGCTGTATCACTGCGATCTCAGCGATGTGAGCGATGTAACAGCGCAGTAATAGCTCTGTATCACCGCTCGGCTCTCAGAGCAAAGGTGACTCCACCTGTTTCGTACGTCAGACGTTGCGAGAATGTGTCAGGGTGATTTTGATTCCGGTGACTTGTGCAAACCATGATGAAAGCGATGGGTTCTTACAAAACATTTAATTTCTCGCTGTTTATGCTCGTCAATGGCTTGATTCGCAGCGCACTTCTTTTGCTTACGTTTTTTCATCGCACAACGTCGGGAAGCATGGAAGCCGTCTTCCGCGCACTATTCCATAAGCGTGAGACAAAGCGCGCCGATGCAAGGCTCAGCGCTACTTCGGTGCCAAGTCATGCTCAGGTCAGTGCCGCATAGATATTTTCAGTGCTGATTCAGCGTTGAGTCAGCGCTGCGCTGTATATGTCTGAACCGGTCTTGAAGGTCGATTCACCTTATCGTCTGACTGCGTTTATATAGCACGCGGCATACAAAGCACGGTGTCCCAGTGTCTCGCGGTCGTATGACGTAGCGTAGTCATACGCAATGAAAAAAAATTCCATGTATGAATGGGTCTGAATCAGTGCTAATTTAGCGCTGATTTAGCAGCGCTAAGACTGTATCTTCTCCGCTCCTTCCACTGATTTTTCCTCACTTGCTGCAGAACGGCTGAAAAACTCTCCGCAGTAAGGTGGTTCTCGTGAGATCCCGTGCAGGCGTTATAAGCGCTCTTCGTGCAATGATGTGCCAGGCAGAAGCGCAAAGGGTGCCTTGTATAGTGACAGGGCTTCTTGCCTTGTCAGTGACAAATTCACAATACAAGGCGCACTTTGTGCATCTGCCAGGTACCTAGCCATGTCAGTGTCCTGTCTGGACTGGGCAGGTCACTGACTGACTGGGCGTCCACAAGAAAGGATGTCTCTTTCGGATGCCTCCAGCACGCGCTCGTTGCCTTTCGTCGTGCTTTGGCTGCGCGTGCACTCTCGAAGCTTACGAGAACTGTCATCGAAGGTACGAAGCTAGCGCTGGAGGCGCAACGACTCAAGGACCTCCCTACCGCTCTTATCGCAACTCAAACAGCCCTATAGTCAGCGGAGCGCGGTAGTGTCAAGGTGGCGGAAAAGACGGGAATATATCCTCCAGGATTTCCTGTGCGCCTGCTCGCTGACGCTGGTCTGTGTGCTAAAAATGAATTTATTTGGCTGCAGGGCAGGAGCACATCACAGGTGACGGAGATGTTGACGTGGGCGAAGAAAATGAGCTTGTTGATTTCTAGAAATTGCGAAGCGGGACACAGCAGTTCCTATTTTAACGCAATCTCTTTTTTCGTCAAAACTGCATGATGCCCGAGCACGCCGATCGGAACCATGCGGTAACAGTAGCACCAAAGCCGACAGTCCCTGCCACCGTCTCCGCCGCCGTCCCCACTCCTCTGGATCATAGTTCACCCGCGAGAGGGCGAGCGGCGGGCTGGAGTTGCAAATATAAAAAAAAATCTTGCCTTTCGAAGGCTGGCACCTCTCCAGTGTGATTCAGTCTGCTTTTGACATGTGAAGGTCTACTGAGAACGACAAGGTTTATGATTTTGAAGTCGAAGAAGAGCGGTGCTTCCGTCGGTGTTCAAAGCACTCATAATCGAAGCTGTTGCTCTCAAAGAAAAAGAAGAAGAAAAAAGTATTAAACGTGTTTCGTATGACGCACAGATCAGTATAACCAACGCGCTGCTTACAAACAAGCCCAGATTTTCCAATACCAGGCGTAAACACTGCGAGTGCGCAGAAACGAGATTCGCATGAGATAAAGCGTTGCGCATTCGTAGTGCCGAAAGCAACACCACCGCAGTTACGTGCGTGACGTGAGAGATTTGAGTTGGCGTATGGCAAACACAAGTGTTTGTAGCTGTCCGGTGGTGGTGCTTAGATGAAACAAAAATAATACGTGACAACTTCTGATACTTGGGAACGCGCGGTCTTCGCTCTAACATTCGTGAAAAGCACCAGTAAATGTGCGGGTCAACTGCATCATCAAAGCGTAATGAATGAAAATTTTGCGCGCCCCTAGCAATTACGAGTACTTTATATACTCTTGTAATTTTTATTCTCGATTCCAACGACGTCAGCGACAAAGAGGAAAGATATACAGTGACTGGCAATATGAGCTGGCACAACGGAGCACTGCAGCCGATGGGACCAAATGCCGCATGGGGTGCCTCCGGCTTGCACGCGAAGTCATGGAACGGATTGCCGCCATGACATTTTTACCGCTCCGGCCTAAACTCCGTTGACCCGGCTCATTTTGCCCCCCCCCCCCCCCCCCCCCTTGTCACTTCGAGTTTTCGGCTGGTTTTACCTCTAACTTTCTACCGAGCTTGACATTTTCACTGACACTCTTTTATTTTTTTCACTGCAACTTCGCATACTCGTACGCGCGTCGGTCGTGCAAGTTTGAAGGTCTCGAGAAATATGTTGCAGGGGCCTTTCAAGCCACCGGGACCGCAAAACAGTGACACACGTTCCTTTCCCAGGTACGAAACCTGCGAGGGTGCGTCCCAAACCACTCGTACAGAGTTCACCCTCACCGCTGTTCCTCATCTCGCCATTCCGTTTTCCGCTTCACCCCATTCGGAACCGCGGACTATCAGCGCTAGCGCGTTAGGAGCGGTATATCACTGAATCAACGCCCATTTAGCACTGCGACGTATGTGGGAACCTATGCACACCTTCACTTGATCGCACAGTGATTCTCTCATCATTTTTTATCGAACGATTTAGCACGATTTACACTCCCCATCGAATTATGGGCAGTGTAGAACTGATAAAAGGGCATACGCAGATCACCGTTGCACTATACCAGGGGTAAATTCTGCGGGCTCGGGAATCTCGCTTTAAAAAAAATATCACCATTAAAAGACAAGTATGGGTGTTGCAATAGAAATCGTCAGGAAAGCAAGAACTGCCAAATAACTTATTGTTTTTTTAGATAAATATTGAGCTTGGTTAATTCCTGAGCGAATTGAGAAACGGGAACGAGTGTACTTGCTCTTTTGTTCTATTAAAGATGCGAGCACGTTGGCGGGGTGGTGTGATTTTAATTATTGTTATCACATGAGGGCACGGTCCAAAGTAGTCATATAAACAAATCACATTTAAAAATGTCACTGGCAGATTTGAGTTTACCAAAAGCATAGAGCACGAGGTCTGTTCAATTCTAAATCGTTTGACCCCCCCCCCCCCCTCCCCGTCTAACGTTGGCCCTCGGTCTTCCAGTGGCTATCTGGCCCCCACGCTCAAATGAGTTTGAGACCACTGCACTATACCAACGCAAATCCGGGGTAGAAATGGCTGCCCTCTGTATTTCTTCCATTGTGTCACCCTCGGGCCAATCGGTCTTCCGCATTACAGAGTGTCTCAAGGCAAGGATGCGCCTGTCCTTTCAGTTACAATTGCGGCACTGTTCCCTCCAGGCGATCGCGCTCATCTCCTGCCTGTTGATCAGCTCGGCTACTGCCGGGGGCTTTGGAGGCTTCGGTGGCGGCTTCGAAGGAGGCTTCGGCCACGGCCTGGACTACCACAAGACCGTGCCCGGGCCATCCTTCATCGTGAGAACCGTGCATCATGTGAGCAAACTCCACGGTGGAGGACAGGTCGTGAGCGGACACATCGGGGGCCACGGTGGCGGATACCTGTTCAAGGGCGGATACCACTAGGTCCGGGCCGCCTTTTGCGCGCGACTGCCGTCTTCCGACCTCAGCAAGCGTGCCCTGGTCGTCTGTCCGAAAAAGAGCATGGAACATCGCTGCCTCACTCGACAACGGAGTTGTACATTTTGTAATATAGTTTTATCATCATCAATAAAAGAACAAAAAACACGAAAGCTAAGCACTTCTTATGAGTTGTGAATGCGAAAGCATGAATGTCGTTCGTCCGCCCCCTTAGTTCGTCTGCGGTGTACTGGCGTGGACGGCCACGTTTCGCTACTGCCGAGGGTTCCCTTAGCGAAAAGTAAAATATTTGAAAGGTTAGCTGATTAATCTTAGTTATTTAGATAATCAGGTGCATTAAAAAAATCTGAGCACTTTCGCAAGACGCTTGCTAATGACAGTTGATTTCACTCCTGCAGAGCGCTCCGGTGTTTTTCAAGTATGATGCAAGTTATCTGGGACGCCGTGTATGTCGGGCGTTCTGAATGGAAAGAACGGTCTAAAATTGGCCAGAAAAATCGCCGCCTGCATTTAAAAAGCTGACTTTTCAAAGGTGTTTCTTTGAACGGCTGGATTCCAACTTGTGAAATTTCATGACACATAGCTCCATTCTCGTGAAATGTTAAGAAACACCGTTGACAACACTTAATTGATGATAATGCAGACCTGACATTATTGGGAGATGCACTCTTAAAAATGAGTCAGGAAATTTCTGAGGAAAGTCTTGGCAGCTCTATTTCCAAACATTTCTCGTCAAAATAACGTACAATCATGTTATGAAATTATGCGGGAAAAGTTGTCAAAAAAAAAAAAAAAGAGGCACCGCGTTTTTAAGTTGCGAGTATAGACGTGAAAATGGCAATTGAATCATTTTCAAATCTTCCCTCGTGAAAATAATGTACTGCCGTTTTCCAACATTGACTAGGAGATTTGTCATTTTGATTTGCGGCTATGTACGTGAAAATTACGGGGAAATCTTTGACAGCTCTATTTCCAAACATTCCTCATAAAAATGACATACCAGCGTCTTCTGAAACTGTGTGAGAAAAGCCATAAAGAAAAGATGCATTGCATTTTGCAACTGAAAGTATGTATGTGTAGCATACAAACATTATGATCAGTGTTCTTCACATAATTGATAAGACAGAATTGAAATCCTACTTATCACTTTATTCAAGTTTCTGAGCCTGCCTCACTGTACACCAGTGGCGTCACAAGGGGGGGGGGGGGGGGGGGGGGGGCGGACCGCCCCGGGTGCAGCGCTCAGGGGGGTGTCACGGAGGGCCACGGGGGGGGGGGGGGGTGTCGCGGCGGGCTACCGCCCCGGGTGCCGCTGACCCTCGTAACGCCACTGCTGTACACTCTCCTTTGTGATGATGGTGTGCTATTACATCCTGCGTAAAAAGAGAAGAGAAAATTACCCTATGCCACCCTATGATATAACACCACATAACTCGCTCAAAGGACCACTATGTAAGGAAGGCAAGATAGTAACCACTTTATCCTGACAGAAGGGTGAGGAAAATCGGACAATAGTATTTTTGAAAGCCTGATATGTCAGACATTGGTGGTGTGCCTTCTTTGCATGCCCAGGACTATGCTACAGGTAATAGTGTTCATTGCAGGGCACAACATTTATTACCTAAAATCCTAGGCACCATAAAGAAAATGTGTGACAAACAATAGCCTTTTCCAGATTCAAGGTTGCAGCTGCTACATTTTAAGCACATGTGGATTAATGAAGGCCACAACGAAAACATTCGAGAATGGCCATTTTCAGGGCTGTACTAATATTAACATTTTATTTTAGAAGTTTAGTAATTACGGTATTCAATATTGGTTTCAAGATTAATTGTACAACTGTAAACTACTAAAGTTTTACGAAGGCTTAGGTTTTGCGAGTTCATCGAAATTGCTTAAAATTGGTCCTGCAAAAAAGTAACCCCATGGATACGAATGCATTGAACATTACTCCTGATTTTGAAATTTTGTACCTGCAAAGTATTCTTAACACTAACACTTCATAAAATGTATGAAATATAGAGCTCGCGAAAATAAAGTTGTTTATGCCATTCAAACCTTTCAAAGCGCTCGCAAAGTCACCATTGCGATGAATTCGCTTTGTTCAGTGCGCTTCTCCGCATGTGCCAGTGCGCTGCAGAGATTAGTTCTGGATGAAATCCCAAGAATAAGACATTTGAACGTGGGACATATGCACTTTTTGATAAAATAGACTCTCAAAATTTTCACATCGAATGGTTTCCAAGGAGACTTCTCGGGTCCGCATGCACTGTTACTCCGCAACAAGCAGGCTCTCTTGGGATGACAAGAAAAAACGCAGCGCCTGAACGTTGTTCGAACCAGCACTCGGGAGAATCGAAAAGCCTGTCAAGCACTCGCTATCAGGACAGGCCGCCTACTTCCGGTGGCTTCATACCTGTCTGCTCGACGCACCATTCAGCCACCCATAATAGAGATCAGTGGGCGGACGTCACTTTTACTCTTGTGATGCAGTTCCCTGCAGGTTCCCATAGGTTGCAACCTGCTAGCCAAACTGAGTCAGGCCTGCAGCCCTGCGGTAAACGTCAATTCCACTCTTTTAGACGTAGACACCCATATTTTGCATGTACCTAAAAGAAGCTCTAACACAGAGGAAACAAAATGATCAGCCCTTTTTGAATGCATCCTTTTCTTTTGCTGAGAACATACATACAAGTCACATGCTATTACACATTCAGTGGTGCGGCTTAATTTATGATTTGCACTTTTTTTTTAAAAAAACTTCGAGCTTTTAGAGGAAAGATTCAATATAATGGGTTGTACATAAATGGTTGCTATGAACTATCCTATACATTTACACATTACCTGATATAATAAAAGCACTAGAGCAGCGTAGGGCTGTACTGCATCAATTACAAATTTGTAACCAATTAAAAGTTGGCATTTATTTAAATTATTACTATTGGCTATCATTCTTGGACAAAGAATAACTGGGCAAGTTGGTACGTTGGTAGCCTTTCAACCCCATCGAATATTCAGGTCCTTTTCGCAGTTTTTCACGTTTTTGCTTCCTCTAACTGCTCTGCTTTTTTTAGCGGCTTTCGCCGCCACTAAAAAACGTGACATCCAAACTCACTTGATTTACATCACGCAATCGTAAACTTGGAAAGCGTGCCGCTTCGGCATACGCAAAGAGACCGCGCGTCTCTACGGCACAGGCATCAGCACAGGCAAGAAATCATGCTGCTCGCTCTTGTAACGTTTTTCTCGCTCCCGCTTTATGAACCAAATCGTTGGCGAGAGGCTGTTGGGACCACACGTCAGAACTAGCATGACCTGTGATTGCTTGACCTGCCGTCAGACTGCACTAGAACGCTCCGCAAAAGCGTCGTCGGGCAAGCGTCGTAGGACGGCGCCACCAACAGGCCCTCGGTTCCGCCGCACGCGAATCTTATTCACTCTGCGGAGAGAGCCATACATTTTGAAGATACGTTCTTTTCAAATGACGCCATCTCGTGGAAATTCATCCAATTGCTATTTTTCGCCCATTTGGTTTCGTTTTCAACGCACACGCATGGTACTCCAGTTTCCACATCTGTCAGATTTACGGTCAGCTCTCCGACATCCGACAGAACGAGCCGTCGGTGAGTTAGCGTACATTCCTTTGATGGTCAGTGTAACTTCGATCGAGAAAATAAATTATGATGCACGACAAAAGTATTAGCAACAACACGCTAGTCTAAACTGAATTAATAATTTTTTGTTTAGGTTAACTTCCAACGGAGGTCATGGAGTGCGAGGACGCCGTCGAAGAGGCCGTGCTTCGTCGTCATCTTATAAATCTGGCGAAGACGGAGGATTCGTGGACAGGACACTTGGATGATGACGAAAAACTCTCCGAACTGGAGCGCGACCTCCTAAGGATAGGAGTTTCATTCAAAACAAACAACAGAAAGTCGCAAGCAAAACGTAAGTAGCATATTATAACTTATTGTGAACTTGACAACATTAAACCGAGATATGCCGGGTCCAGTGTAATTTACGAATGTTCAATTAAATCCCCTAGGCGAGCGTTTCCACAAGGTCGTGAAACATTTATCTGTCTTAAACTCATGCTTCGATGGAACAGGGCGGATATAGTGTCACACAGGCACAAAAGAAGGAAACAGACTTCTTCTCCTTCGCCGTTAAAGAGAACATTTTAAATCTTTTAAACATCAGTAACCGAATAGCCAAAAACATTAATAAATAAATTTAAAAAAGAAAGAAATGACAATAAAAAATAAATTTCACACATATATATATATATATATATATATATATATATTTTATTTATTTATTTATTAATATTTTTTGGCTATTTGGTTACTGGTGTTTAAACAATTTTAAATGCCCTCTTTAACGGCGAAGGAGAAGATGACGGTTTGAGGAAGAAGAAATATATCATTGAGTTGTTAGTCAGCGCTGTTTCCTTCTTGTGCTTCCTTTATTTTCAACACCTCTCTCTCTCTGTCCCTGTGAGTGTGACTGTATATCCAGGCTGTTCCATCCAAGCATGAATTACCAACTAGCCCAAGCATCCACATTATGAAGCTTTTAAACTCGACATATTCCAGCTAAAGGACAAAGGGTGATATTTCCGTGCATCTTGGTATTTTGTTGTAAGACGCATTAAAATATAAACATACCAATATTATTTCCAATATATCCATGGGGTTGCCTGTTATCAAATGAAGGGGAATATCGTCCTGGGCTCCGATAATAGGAGTGTAGGAGCTAGCTTCACTAATTGTCACTCACTGTTAACCTTGTTCCAATGGCAATAATCATAAAATCTTTTTCAGCCCGGCTGACGTTTTCCACACATGGCGCAATAATTCCAGTCAGCCTAGAAGTACCCTTCAGAGTCTTGACCATTGTGAACAAGGAGTGCCTCTTCGGGAAGGACCGTCACCACACGCATGACAGAACACCAAATGCTATGAGTAATTTCAATATCTGTTGTTTGTCTTTCTTTGATTGCTTTGCATCTCACAGAACGGCACAGTCAAGCAGCATTTTCTAAACTCTGCTACCTTGCAACCCACTGAAAATATAATAATTGTGTCGCAACGCAATAGCCCCTCCGCGCTCCACCCCCCCCCCCCCCCCCCCCACACACACACACACATTTT
Source organism: Ixodes persulcatus (assembly GCA_013358835.2). Classification (NCBI taxonomy): domain Eukaryota; kingdom Metazoa; phylum Arthropoda; class Arachnida; order Ixodida; family Ixodidae; genus Ixodes; species Ixodes persulcatus. The sequence goes on from JABSTQ010003683.1 coordinate 227,490, forward strand.
CACAATGCTAAAAGATTTTTTTTGGTTTCTCTCTATAATAGTAGTACTTGCTTTGAAAGCAGCGCCAAAATATTATTTGACAGGTGACAGGTCATACAGTCAAGAGTAAATTAACCTTTTAAGTGCTGGGTTTAGTCGGGAGTGGCTGGGCGTGCAAGCCAGAGTGCGGCCGAATATATATTCGGGCGTAGTAACCATTAAAAAAAATAGCAGATGTGCATGACCCTCTCTAATGACTGCTGTGAGCTATTTTCTTAGAGCAGTTCGTCAAAACAAGCTTAAAAGCTTGGTTTGATGGAATTTTCGGAAGTTCCGACTATTGTCGAACTGCTACCTGTTCTTTGTTGTTATCGGCATTACTGCAGAGAAACCAAGCTGGGATAAGTATGTCATGGCCAGCATGATGAAGGACGGCTCTCAAGGCTCAGTACTCAAAAACGGGTAACATCCGCACACTGTTGTTCCTCTGCCGCAATGAAGTCATCAGGAAGCAACATCATGCTAAACAAAGCTTTGGTCCAGTTTAGTATGCAAACCACACTTCTTCAAGTGTGGTCTGAGAACAGAAAATCCTGACCCGAGTGATGTCCCCTTCTTCAACTTCGCAAGCCACTTCGCAACCCCTCTCAATCTGTCGCGACTATCCTGGGGGTCACGACCCAGTTTGTGAAACACTGCAGTAGATCATTCTTGCACTTGCCCTAATTTGCCAGAACTAACTTTGATTACTAGACATTTTTACAAGCTTGTTACTCGTAAAATTGATACTTAAAAATTGGTGTGATTATAAAATCGTGTTTCCGCATTTTGAACATGTCAATTGTAAAGACAGAAAAACTGGTGAAATATACTGTCCTCCGGCGAAACTTGGGGCTTGTTAAGTGCTAACAAACACAAATGCATATGCGTGTTCTGATATAAAGGCATGTGACCCGCTGCATCCTTGTATTGGCGGCACTGGAACTCGTCAAGCTGCAATCCTGTAATTTTTTTCAGTGCCCTTGCCACAAAATTATGTATTGCTTGTGGCAGAAATAAATTGATTCAATAATTTCCTAATTTTGATAAGGAATGTTTTTGTTTCAACTCCTTTCAGGCTGCACAGCGTGACAGCACTGCCCCCGACTGGAACGTGAACACGTTTAAGAAAAGGAAAATAAAACTGCAAGGCAGCAGGAAAAAGGGCTGCACCGCCAGTATGCAGGTAAAATGCATACAGCTCTTTCCTTTCAGGTAAGCAGTGACAACATAGTCCTAAAAATATATATAACCAGTTAGTGTTTATATTGTTCATTGTATGGTACGTAGATTGTGTATAAAATCATATTAAAAATATAATTTACATTCAGATCGGGTTAAGTGCCTTATAGATAGGGTTCTGTATTTTCGGTTTTTATTTTGTCCCAATTCGGCATGCCTTTTTTGGTTTTTAAATGGAAACTAAATTTTGTTTTTATCAGTGAATATATATGCACTTGAAAGAAAGTTGACCTTTTGTTTGGTAAATATTTATTGACCAAATGCACTCTTTTAAGCATGTTTGTCCAAAATGCCCAAAAAACTAGGCATATATTCACATATTTTGCTGTCCTTTCAGTTTTACTTACAAGATTCAGAGTGGACAGCTCTTTAATGTGGCATGCAGACTTGACATGCTCTCCTAGGTGTACTGATGTCCCATGATCTCAATCATCATGCAGCAGCACTTGCAGATATGACTACTAACATGATCTTGGCTACCACTTCCGTAGGGAGGACTCTTTGATATCGCAACATTTGAAAGTGTAATTCTTGGCAGCTTGGTACAACTGTCCAAGCTGTTAGTTTGTGGAGGCAACAGAAACTGTAACAAATAAATTCCTCTAAACAGAGGGACGCATGAGAGGGAGGCATTAAATCTGGAATTGGATTTTCCAGACGCTCCCCTACAGTAGATAGATATGGGACAAAGCACTTACTGATCTCTTTCGGTCAAAATTGAATTTCTGAAAATTATTTTGGCATACTTTTGTTGGTTTAAGCCGCAAACGCTGAACCCTACTTATAATACAGTTAGTGCGAAATGGACATAACATACTTTAGATGGACCATAAAATTCTATATTTTAACCTATCGCACTGCAATTTAGCACAAAGGTGTGACTAGGTGGTGGATCTTTTGCATGTGCGAAAATATCAAGGAATGAACTTGCCTCATTCAAAACAAAAAAAGACAAATCTGTTTTAGGCAATCTGCAACGTTGTTTAGCAGACAAAGATCCCCTACTTCCAGCTGCTCCCGAAAGATGGAGTTAGCGTCTAGTTGGTTTCAGTTCTAGCCATTCTAAGACAATCTTTGAAGAGTTTTGACTGTTTCCTTCTGCATGGTCTCGACGCATGTGGCAAAGCTATGACTGAGAGAGCCTTTCATATGTGGGCTTGTTAGAAAGAAAATACCCATTATTCTTGTTCCTACGAACAGACTAACTAGGGGTGTGGCGATTTTTGAAAATGACTTGAATAGTGATGGCACTGAATAGTTGTTTTTTAATAGTTGATACAATCTATATAAAATAATCCAGGTTATCATGGCTCCCTAGAAACCATTGTAAGAACACAATGCTAGATGAAAATTACTACAATCAAAAGGTGTAATTAAATAGAGACAAAAACCAGAACAGTGCATAAAAAAAGCTGCGGAAGGAGCAAAGATCATATGAAGGAAACCGCCTGGGAGCGGTGAACATGAAGTATGTGAAAAACAAACAAGGAAAACCAATATCGAAATCCTGAATATGAGCTCGCATAGTATAATAATTTGCAGAGCTTTTTTTTAAAAAAAAAGAATACCATTCGTAACTACACCCCTTTCCACAAACCACATAGGGGCAGAGGCAGTTGAAGACTATAACTTTACGTGTGCAGCGCCGGTGCAGCAAGTTGCTGCTAGGGGCGCAGGTCGGTTAGTTTAGAAAACAGCGGTCATGGTCATTGACGGCCAGTTTCAGCACCCTGCGGGAGGAGTCTGGCAGTTCAATGACTCAGCCATGAACATTATTTCCCCACCATTGAATAGGACCTCCAGCCACTTATAATTGCCACGTCAGAAATGGCCTTTCCCAATCTTCACTAGTCATTCCCTAGTAGGCACAACGGAAAGCTTCTAATCACAGTGCATAGATTTTTAGTGATTTGTATTTTTATGTTTAGTGTGCTTGATGTTTTCTCCTGGGCTTGTAGGAACATGTTACTATTACTTGCTACTATAACTGAAGCATATATGTTGATACATCTTGCTTTTTTATCTCTGCAGCTACCATCTGATGCTGGTAGCACTGACAATAAGCACAGGAAGCTGAAGGAGACAGCGCTTGTGAACCTGAAACAAGCCCTGGAAGAGAGTCCCGAAGGAACACCCAAGTCCCAGACTGGATTGTATGTACAGATGACGAGAAGATCAAAACATACTGAACACGATTTCAGTGAACTTGCAGCATTTGGCCAGACAGTCCATCCCGACATCTCGGGAAGAATTCATCAGCTTGTCCAGGAAGGCACCACATCAGTGCAGGAAGTGAAAAAGTGCCTAAGGTACTTTGTAGAGGATGTGATCTTCGCTGGAAAGGAGAAGCCTGACAACAGCTGCAGAGCATTCTATCCAACAACCAAAGATGTAGCCAATCATATTTTCGCTGCACTGAAGAAACAGCGATCCAGCAACGTTGACCAAGAAAACGTGTTGGCACTGGTTGAAGAGCTTGGGAGTTCCAAGACGGATTACAACATAGAGTTCCGACCGTATCGAAGGCAAGTGCATGATCAGGAGACCGCTGAGGGGGGCGACGTTGACGACATGTTGGAAGCAGCTACGCGGGAATATGAAGAGATTCTCCTGTTCTGTTACCAATCTAAATTTATGAAAGAGATCCTCGTAAAGTATGGCCTGAGCGTAGTCTGTCTAGACGCTACAAACAAGACGACGGACTATGCACTGCCACTTTTCTTCATTGTCGTCCAAACTCCAGCAGGCTACATGGTGGCAGGTGCCTTCATCAGTACAGTTTGAAACAGCATCCTGCATAACTGAAGCGCTCTCCGTGTTTAAGCGCTGGTGTCCAGATCTAGAGCCTGAATACTGGATGGTGGACTGCTGCCCAGCAGAAATGAGGGCTATTGACACAGTCTTCTTGAAAAGCGCGGTGATGCTCTGCGAGTTCCACCGAGAACAGGCCTGGGACCGGTGGCTCAGGAAAAGAGAAAATGGAGAAATTGGAAAACCACAGCGGACTATTTCGTACCGCTGCCTTTTCTCTGTGACACATCCGCGGACCCCGCAGCGCGTCATCGGAACCCCGCAGCGCGTCACCGGGCCCAAACGAACGTCACACAACACCGGAGCTCTAGTAGAGCTCACTTAATCCGTTCACCCCTAAGCTGACATTGTGGTGGAAGCTACGCGCTTGTCGGACCAATCAGCCGCTCCCCTTTCATCACCTCGCCTCATTCTCTGCGCGTGGGTATGCGCAAGAGAGCGTGATCACGTGGCAAAAGTGTGGCTGGCCCAAGGAGCACGTAGCTTCCACAGCACTGTCAGCTTCGGGGTGAACGGGATGGGGAAAGCAACCTTTGTCTGAATTTTGAGCGACGGCTAATCTTCTAGGGGGAGTATGGATGTGTCCGGATTAGAGAAATGACGAGCAAGAGGTGACTCCCCCTTTTCGTCTTGAACTGTTTGGTAGAATGCGCGATTTGTGAGTTGAGGAGGAAAGCTAAACAGGAAAAAGTTGGAAAAGCGTTTCATGCATATGTCAGGATCTGTTTTTTTTTTTTTTTCTGAATATTATGTAATATTTTTTCTCAAATTGGCGGGAACTGTCGAAAGCGTCTGTGCACACTGGGCAAACAAAGATGGCCGTCGCGAGGCAGCGCGCACGCACATGGCACCAATCCCACCGATGACACGCACGGCATCTGTGGCATGGTCGCATGGTTTCAAGAAAGTCCTGTTATGTTTTATTGCTGCGAGCACTGATCTCAATGACAATTGCTGGATCGCGTTTGACCAGCTCTGCCTATGTACCGGAATGCGGCCACGGTCGGCCATCTTTAGGTAGAGTTATATCATCTCTAGCCATCATAGTAATATGGCGGACAGCGCAATGGCGGCAGGCCGTCATAAAATAGCCGTAGATCTAGTACACTGTACCGTGGGTGATATTTCGTGCTTGATTGAAGTTGTTCGACGAAGCAGATTCTTGAAACCCGGCGTGAACGGTAGCCTCGTCTTTGAGGACCCGGCGAAAGTTCTACGAAAGCGCAGCACCGGGGGAAAGCAGCGCAGCTCGCATCGAAATCAGACTATGTACCGGCGTCTGCTTTCGATGTTCTTTCGATGCGTGCTGTGCTGCTTTTCCCGGTGCTGCACATTTCGTGAAACCTTCGCCGGGTCCGTTCGATGTTTCTTTCGATGCGTGCTGTGCTGCTTTTCCCCGGTGCTGCACAATTTCGTGAAACCTTCGCCGGGTCCTCAAAGACCGGGCTACCGTTCACGCCGGGTTTTAAAAACCTGTTTCGTCAAACAATTTCAATCAATCACGGAATATCACCCACGCTATTTTGATGGCAGCCTGCCACCACAACTGCCAAAACGCCGTCTGCCATGGATGGATGATGGTGGCTGCCAAGTGGCTTCAGCAGCTTTACCTTGGCTAGAGGTGATATAACTCTACCTAAAGATGGCCGCCAGTGACCGCATTCGCGGAGTGGGCAAACGCGATCCAGCAATTGTCATTGAGATCAGTGGCTGCGAGTGCTGAACAGTGCTGTGATCATTACTTCATTGGGCCTGCCACTTCGTTGGAGCGCGAAGGATGGATAACAAACGGTCATGAGGGCAAGGTAAGGAAACTTCTTTGTTTCTTTTCTGGGTGCTTGCTGCATTGCAAATCGGCGATTTCGAATTAATAAATACGCCGAGGCACTTAAGGCTGACACTTATAGCTTTATGGTCAGTGCGGGGTAGGAGCCTGAAGGAATGAAACTTTACAGAAGAGAATTTTCCGAGCTGTCAGTTCAAAAGTCTACCCAGTTCACTCGGGTACCGGTGCGAAAAAAAAAAAAAAAAAAACGAAAAAAAAAACACAATTCGTGTTTTAAGCATTTTCAAAATATACTATAGATTCCTGAAAGCACTGACTAGCCACAGTTTTAGAGTTGTCTCATTGAATCGATTGTTGGGAAATTTTCAATGAGGAAATGAGGCTTTGGTGTCTCCGCAAACCGTTGGAATTTTATAATAACACTTTTAGGTCCTGAAACTTTATAGGGACTATATCACATGAGCGAATAACGTTTTAGCAAAGAGCGGTCGTTTGAGCGAGTAAAAGATTTAGCGAATTACTGAGGCGCGCAAAGTGTCTTTTGATAAAAACTCAACATTTGCTAAATTGTCGTTCGACTAACCGAGTGCCACCCGCCACTTAACTGCTAAATGTGTTCGACATGCAGGGGGCAGACCTGTGCATGAATGGGTAGAGTTCCTGTATAGGCTCCCTACGGGAGCCAGAGTTGCGCGTTTGATTCCACATGCCGCGTGCCGCCCTCGCCGCTATTCGCCGAGATCCGATCACGTGAGGAGCCGTATCAAGTGTCGTGCAGCAAAGTAGACGTTGCACGCACCCCGGCGTACGTTCCCAGGCTTTTGAGCCCGCCGCGCGCCTCGAACGCGCGGCGCTGCTATTCGCCGAATTCAGTCACGTGAGGAGCTGAATCCACATGCCATGCGTGAACGCTCAACTCTGGCTCCCGTAGGGAGCCTATACATACAGGAACTCTAAATGGGAGATGGCGATCCTGTCGTCGAACTACATCCAAGTTTGCAAAACGTTGGTCCCAACGTTCAATCTGTAATATTAGGTATCCTGCTAAAGTCACAATAAAGCTTTCATTTGACATACTCTTCACTGTTGTGCATCCTTTTGCATATATTGAATGTCCAGTTAAGCTAAGTGCTTGTTCTTGCTGCATGATTATGCCAATAAATGAAGAGTAGTTGGAAAAACAAACAAGTATGCTCATTTTGCATTAGACGAAAAATATAGACTCTAACCAAAAGTTTAATGTACAGTAACCTGATGTTTTGAGACCAGTTCGGTCCCTTGTTTACAGGTAAGTGACGGAAAGAACACGCGTCACTTAAATTGGTATTTTACCTTGGGAATCACAAAACGCAGTTGGTTATGCCAACTGGTACCAATTAGAAAAAAAAAAACAATTGGAGCCAATGTGGAAAGAGGTGGGGAGGAACTTCCCGCTGAAGTCAAGCTGTCACTGACTCTAGGCTCTAGTTTTGCCACAGTGATATCAAGAAACTGTTGTGTGTCATAAGAGTGGAGAATTTAAAACCAAATATTAACATAATACGCTTAGTTGTTGGCAATCCATGTGCACACTGCTACATCAGCTATTACCCACTTTCAAAGTAATCCCACTCCAAAGTGGTCCCACTCCAAAGTGGTTCCACTCCAAAGTGGTTCCACTCCAAGGTGGTTCCACTCCAAGGTGGTTCCACTCCAAAGTGGGGCCACTTTAAAGTGGTTTATTGAACAGGGACCACTTTGAAGTGGGACCACTTCGGAGTGGGACCACTTCAAAGTGGTCCCTGTTCAATAAACCACTTTAAAGTGGTCCCACTTTGAATTTTCACCTGGGCGGTCAGCTCGAGCATCCCTGGACAGCATCATGTGGTGGATTTCAATGCCCCATGTGGCACATGTGAAGACTTCAAGAAGCATAAGCTTCCATGTAAGCACTTTGGAGCAGTTTTCCTTCTTGTTGAAGGGTGGAGCTTCACAAGGCTGCCCGTGACATACCTTTCAAGCGCCCACCTGAACCTTGAGAGTAACACAGAAGAACCGGATGGGATCCAGCTATCCTCTCTTCCATTGGCATCAACTAGCAAGACTGTGCATCTTGATTCTCTACCACACAAGCCCAAACATGGGCTCGGTGCTTCCAAAGAGAGGGTTCAGAATGCAACCGACCGGTTGAGGAACATGGCAGTGTACTGTAACGATAAACAAAAACTTGACGCAGCCTATGAACACTTAAAGACAGCACTTGAGCTATTGTCGTCAGGAACAGAATCAGCTAGTGGCCTGGTACTAAGAGAATCCCCCACAAAAGGTTGCTCGGGACAAGCAATAAAGAGACGAACATCTACCCTACAACTGCCCAAAGCTAAGGGGCGCTGAAGGAACTTTCACGCCCCGGAGAATTAAAGCCACTGTCCAAAGCTGAGAAAGAACCAGCACTTCCCGGAGAATTAAAGCCACTGCCCACAGCTGAGAGAGAACCAGCACTTACCAAAAAATTAAAGCCACTGCCCGCAGCTGAGGGAACCAGTGCCTAAACCATGTCTTTATACAAAATAAAGACAGATGTCAAAATTTTCATTTTGGGACGAATTTTTGAGTATTAGTGTTCCATTACTTAAGCTTCAACTAGGAAATTGCAAAATTAAGTTGTTCACGGAAGGAAATAGATATATGTCAGGTCCCCTATGTTTGCGACTTCCGAGTTTTGACTGATAATACTTTGCACATCTTAGGCGGTAGCAAACTGCTTTGTTCTAATCAGCACGCGCTTTCCTTAGTTTTACTTTTCTAACGTTTTCATGGACAAGTCTTGGTTCAACTCTGATTTTGCGTTCTAAAGGTGAATATTAAATATCTCAACATTTGAGAGGTCATTTTTCAGCAGAAATGCACGCAAGACATGCGTTGAACGAGGAATACGGTTACTTGAATACACGCATATTGTCCGCAACGCCATACAGCGCACCTATTTTATAATATATATTCTATTGGTGCGATGGATAAAATAACCGACGAGGGCGAAATTGCGCTGTCTACACAGGCTGATCAGAACGAAAGGCGCGTCAACTCGAATCTGTCACAATAATTTATTTTCTATCCCAAAGAACATCTACGACGTTCTGAACAGGCTGGGCTACTACGACGCCATACATAAGACAAGAGGTCAAGATGGGAGTGGCGAATACGTCAATGTAGTACATACAAACTGTACAAACCGCGTCTGATCGGATTCTGAAGCTCTACCAGAGCCGCACAAGCCACAAATTCTTGAAGTTCAATCACCCTTCTTGTTTTGAAGTCGAGAGAAGGAAGCTAGGAGTGTGACATCCTTTAATTCAACGTAAAGAGCGTGCAAATCAAAGTATTTCGACAAGATCCACGAGCGTTACAAAGAGAATCGCGCCCTAGCAGCATACATGACTAACGAAACAAATAAAACACACAAAAAAAGGAAAGCATCGGTGATGTGATCATTTTAATATATAGTTTGTGGTTACTAGTAAAGATGGCGCCACCAAGCCTAAAAACACACCAAAACAAACAAAAAATGACGATGATGATGATGATGGTCACGTGGGGCCCAGGACACGGCCTCTGAAAAGTGGCTCCCAGCTCACGCCGATCAGCATCATGGTGAACTGTAGGGGAACGGAAACACTGGGTCACGCCGGTACCATGGTTGACTCTAGTGACGGGTCGGGTGCATACCTTCTAGCACGATTAGTTCTAACTAATCTGCGCGTTACAGAAGCATTACCCGCGTTTTAGCAGCTTTTTTTTTGGTTTATTAATTTTGGACAAGCCCCAGACCACTATTGTTTCTGATGTGTCTTGGGGCAATACTTTGTCGAGCGTTTTCGCAGTTTGTGTGCCTCTGTTACGGTGAGGTGGAAAGAAATTAGCGATTGCAAGATACGATGTTACAAAAGTGTATGACGGTGTCGATTTACCTGCCTACACCGGTGCAGAAAAGTGCTGCGTGGTATGCATTTTAAGGCGGGATCTTGAGATCAACAAAAACTAGTCTAGTTTTAAGAGGATCCTGGTAAAATAATTCCTATATTGTCAAAACACCATAATCATATCTCAATTACTATCATTTACAACACTTCTCTGCTTTGAATCTACAGGAGGGCATGCAGAGTTTTAAAAGCTACGATAGAAAATGGACGCCACACAACGTCACATTTTGGCATGTTTGAATCTGGCACAATTATTTTTCAGCTTGCATTCTCCGTAAATTAAAAAGGAAATAACTCGAAAAAATACAGAAAGTGGAGTGTAATAGAACAAACCGAACAAAAGGTACCAGCTCCACGAGCAAAACAGAGTGCAAAAAATACAGCTCCGAGCAATATTTCACTTTCCGAGCTGGTGCAAGTTGTTTAAAGCACTTGGATGTAGTCACCAGCAGAAAAAGAAGCATAATAGGCCATATGCGAAAATGAATAGCGCCATCTGGTTTACCGTGCGCGAACTTCATATGTCCGCCATGTTGGGGGGTGCTCCGTAGCACTGTCCGTACTCGCCCAAGTGCCCGAGCTTGCGTCCTAGCGCCCTAGCCGTGTTGACTGCGTCACCTACAGGGGCGTACCAACTTGTTTTTGAGTGGGGGGGCAAGCCAGACCCCCCCCCGCCCCCATCCCCCCCGGGCCGGGCCAGGGCCCTTGGTATCCCTGGATGGATGGATGGATAATAATGGCTATACCCTTTATAACGGGCGGTAGCTTGCACCACCTAGCCTAAGTCTAAAAAGACAAAGACATGATTCCTCCCGCCCTTTTAATACCAATTTTCTCCCACTAACTATCACCAGGCAGTGTGGGATATCACTAGGGTGACCTTCAAGGGATCGGGCAAAAAAAAAATAAAATAAAAAACATCACCCCCCTGCCTCTTCCCCCCGGCGAGGGAGTCGCCAATTTTTTTCTGGTCAAATCTTGTCGGCGTTACCCCAGCACCGGACCCACTGGGAGAGAGGGTTGAGTCTTTGGGCCGGAGCCACGCGGGAGGGCCTGCCTGTCCCCACCCAGCTGTGGTAGTTAGTTGTCCATCATTTAATTTTCCCTAGATAATTTCCACCAATCATCTAATCGTCTCTTTGTCACTGTAATCCTTTTCTCTTCCATCCTTCCATCGTCGCCAGTAAAACCCAGGGCCCCGGCCAAATCCGTTACCCCTTCAGGGAGGGCAGGGCGAAGCCCCGTGCACTTCAAAACCAAGTGCTCTAGTGTCTCGCTATCATTATGGCAGGCGGCACATAACGTGTCTGTCTCCTGAAATTTAGCCCTATACGTCGTCGTCCTCAAAACTCCCGTTCTCGCCTCGAACAGCAAAGCTCTTTCCAGTGAATTGTCAAACACGTTTTTTCCTTTCTTATGTCCTGCTTTCGTGACCTGTGCACTGTTACAGCTGATTTCTCCTGCATTCTTCCCTCCCACATTTTCCTCTCTGCCTCTTTCACCCCCTTTTTCACTGAAGTAGTTTGTTCAGCCTCATCACCAGTGTGTAGGTATTTAAATGTGAGCGTTCGGGTTCAGGTTTCTCCATTTTGTGTTTAGACTTTTCATGTATAAATACTTGAATACCTTCCGTGCCCACCGCGTATCATCCATTTCGGTCAACCTTTGTTCAAATTTCAACTTACTAATCCTATACCTGCTCTCAAAAGACGACCATCCCATTTCCCCCTGTACTCCCTCATTTGGTGTTCTTCCAGTGCCAATCTGCCTACGTTTCTTTGTTGAATTTCTAATCCTGATTGAACGTTCAATTTCATGCGCACTGCATTGCCAAAAGACAGCCCTGGCATCATCACTTTTTCCATTTACCTCTGACCACTTCATATCTATTATAGTTCCAAAGTGTCTTGAGCTTCATAATAGATTAATTTATTTTCCCTTTTTAATTATATTCTCCTCGTGTTTCTCTAGATATTTCCTTCCCTCATTGAGCCAGACTCCCAGATATTTGTCTATTACATGGTCTATTACAATGTCTTGTATCCTCAAGGGTTCCCTCTTTCTCTTTTCGTCGTTGAACGCCATTACTCCAGACTTGACACTACTAATACTCATGCCCAAGGTGTCCCCTTCCCCTCCACATATTCCAGCAAGTTCCTGTAGTGTATCCTGGTTATCTGCCATGAGTACTATGTCATCTGCATACATCAGTTCTGGTATTACCTGTACCACATTTCTCCCTCCTTCCATATAACTCACATCAAAACCTAAGTTGCACTGCTCTAATTTCTTTCCCATTTTACTGAGATATATCATGAAGAGCAGAGGTGACAGTGGACAGCCCTGCCCGAGTCCTCTTTTTATTGCTGCGGGTTGTGTAGTTTCTGCTTCCCATGTTATAACTACCTTATTGTCTGTGTACACCTGCTGAAGAAACCTAACCAAATTTGTATCTAAATTATACTCCTTCAGCTGACCCCAGAGTTTTTCCTGGTTCACATTATCGTACGCTCCCTTGATGTCCAAATCAGCTAACCATAAAGGAGTGTGGTTCTTCATTGCTATTTCTATACATTGAGCGGTGACCAATAAGTTATCTTCCAGTCTTCTATCTCTTCGGAATCCATTTTGGAGCTCGCCCAGTGTTTGCATATCTTCTGTCCATTGCTCCATTCTACGCTTTACTATCTGCATAGCTAATCTGTATAGAACTGAAGTTACCGCTATCGGGCGATATGACTTAATGCTGTCTTTGTTTCCTTTGCCTTTATAGATTAGTCTCATTTTACTTTTTCCAATCATTGGGTAACTCTCCTCCCATAATTACTTGGTTAATCACATGCCATAACTTCAATTTACTTGTTTTTCCTAGTGTCTTTATTAGTTCCATGGGAATGTTGTCTGGGCCTGTCGCTGTACCTGCTGGAACCTTACTTTCTGCCTTGTCACATTGCCGCTGACCGTGCTGTTCACTGTCTCCCTCTGCTCAGGCTGGGAGAAAGCCTCTTCGATTGTCTGCCTAATATATTCACGTGCCTCTTCCCCCTCTACTCTTCTCCCCTCCTGTGTGGTCAGTAAGTGTTGGATACCCTCTGTCTCTGACTCTCTCTCCCCTGGGCTTTAATGTGCTCCCCAGACATTTTTGCCGCATTCCATTTTTTTTTATTTACTTCCATCATCCACTGCACTCCTGCACTTCCAATTTCGGCCTGTATTAACGCTGATGATTCCCTTTTCCGCTCTTAGAAGTTCTCCCATTATGAAGCTACTTCAGTTGGCAGGGCTCCCCTTTTTTTGCCCACCTATGCTCCCTAGATGCCTCTCACCCCCATCCCAGCCCCGGCCTCTAGGCTTTGTCCCTTAGGAACCTGTGTGTATTTAAAAAAATACATCACTGTGCATCCAATCCTTCTATCCACCCTCCTTCCGGTGGGCTCACGGTAGTGAAAACCATCTGCAACAAATGGACTGGCAGACGCTGGCTGGTACACCTCTCTGTTAATATCAATAACCTCATACCCCAGCTCCCCAGTCCCCTATATGACCGCATTTGCCCTGACCACCTTCCTCTCCGTTTTTACACTCTGCCCCTGAATCTCCGGAATCGTGCACATGACGATTTGGACCCCTTCAGCCGTCGCCCTCAGTTTCTGCACCCCGGCTTCGATTTGTCTCCCCAGGTTCTGTTATCTTCCCTGCAAAACGTCGTTCAGCCCAGCGTGTACCACCACCAGGTTCTGCCCGTCCATGCTGTCCCATAAGTGGTTCTTTGCCCCCTCCATAACCTTTCCGATACTGGCACCCGGGTACGCCTGCACTGCGACCCTCTCATCTTCCTTTACTCTCCAAGCGAGACCTGCTTTGAACCTGTTCACGTTTGAACTTCCAACTACAAGGACCCTCTTTTCCTCACTTGGGCCCGCTCCAGTCGAGCCCCCCGCCAACTGCCCTGTCTGGTTCACCGCGTTTGTCTCCCTTCTATTCTTCTGGCTGTTCTGCGTCAGCGCCCCCGCGTGGCTCTGTATTCGCAACTCCAGCGCGCCGCTCGCCCTCCCGCGGACGAACGGAGAACCTGAGAAGCGGGGACGGCAGCGGCGACGGCGACGCGGAAACGGTGGCAGGGACTGTCGGCCTTGATGCGTGAAGCCATTTTAACGAAAAAAGTGAGCGCGTTAAAGGGGCTGTGCAACGACATTGGGTAGGAATATTTCTCACTTTACACCAGCTTCCTGGCACTAGTGGGACCCAAGAATACTCGAACGCAACACCACTGACCAAGAAGCGTCTTCGTCGCGGCGGAATTCAAAGGATGAAAGCGGAGCTTTTCTTTCAGCCTCTCCTTCCAAAGCCGCCTTTTGCTCCTTCGCGAAATTTGATGACGGAGCTATATGGGGGCAATGGCAACAGTACGGTCCCCGGGAATGCGTCATCGAGCTTTGCGGTGACGATATTCAAATGCTGCTCACACAGTGGACGCGAAGACTGCGTACGCATTCGATCTGGGCTCGTGACAATCGATGCCTCGACATGCATTCGGGTAGTGGCCTGTGCCCAATCGCTGCAACGATGACAATAGCCGAGCCATAACAATGTCTGGAACTCAGCGCGTGTCCTGTGCTTTCCCAACCCCAGCGCGTGGCTGTTCCACAATGCGCGTTACCATTGTCGTGTTCTCGGTTTCCATCCTGTCTAGACGCGCCTGTAAGACGCACAACCTGCATAGAAAGTCTCCTGCCTCCGCTTCCTCAGCGCTCTCAAACCTAGTTTCCGACATATTAACCCAGATCAGACACTCCCCCCACTGTACCTGAACGTCCTTCTTCACCATTCTTCCCTACTCCCGGAGCCCGGCCCAATTCGGCACAAAACTCAAATCTAACCGATTTCCCCTCCTTTTTACGCTATATCTACTCGATAAATGAAATGGGCAAACCTGTATGCCGCTCTCCCCACGTGTCTATTCTAAACAACGCCGCTATCCATCCCGCCAACCATTCAAACAAAGCCACGTGGCCCCGTCATGTTGCACCGTTGATAGACTCCCGTGCCTACAAAAAAAAAAAAACTAAAAACTATCCTATCCCCTGTCCAACTGCTACCAAAAACTACCGTCACTATTCCATGCACAGCTAAATAGGAGAAGAAAACACTGGCCGGCGGCGCCCTTTGGCGCCAGTGTTTGCCCTGCCCAGTGGCGGCTGTTTCAGGGGGGGGGGGGGGGGGGGGGCAAAACACACGCCTTGCCCCCCCCCCTCTGAGAACTGGGGGGCAAGCGCCCCCCTTGCAACCCCCGGTTGGTACGCCCATGGGTGCAGACATTGAAAAACGTCATGTATAACATTTGCTCTTCAATAAAGTATTTTTGAACAGTTACCTTTGTTTGCAATAATGAATGGCATGATCATGCTCATAGTTACAGGCTAAGAACATAGGGCAAGGAAAGACTCAGAGGAGAAAGCAGACGGGATGCTGGAGGGGAGAGGTTTTCTTCTCTCCTCTTCAGCATTCCGTCAGCTTTCTTCCCCCTTTCCTTTGCCCTGTGTTCTTAGCCTCTCACTGACTAGTAATTTAGAATTTGTGTGTGAATTTTACCTTAAAATAGTACACAACAATGAATTTCTTTCTGCAGCCAGCTCTTGCAGGCATGTTCAGGCTCAAAATCCAATTGGAGAAAACCTAAAAACAAAAATGAATTAAGATGGCAATTTGGGCCAGTTGGTTCATGATCGAAGATAGGCGCCGAAAAATACAAGGACAAGAAGAGACGTAAACACTGGCGCCACGGTCTGCCAGTGTTTACGTCTCTTCTTGTCCTTGCTTTTTTGGCGCCTATCTTCGAATACAAATGAAAGCATCCTAACAGCTCAGTGAACAGCTCCAGCTGCAGTGCATTGTCATAAAAATGTACTAGAAAAATCCTTGGCTGCCCTCCTGAGGACGTTCTGAGGATGTCCTGAGGCCGGACAATAGGACGTTTTTAGGATGTTTCCAGGATCATTTGAGGACATCCCCAGGACATCATAATGTCCTTGAAAGGTTGTCCTGAGGACATCCTGGGGATGTCCAAGTGTTGTCTGGGCAGGGACGTCTACGTGAGAAGACGACTCGTTCAATGTCAGCTTGAGGACATTCTAAAGGTACGAAATAGGCTCAGATCCTTCCTGGTCGAGGAAACTTAAAGGGGGACCAGCAGGGATATTCTTTCGCCTGGCGGAAAGACCTCCTCACCCTCTTTTAGGGGCGACGCTCCTTAAGGGGTATTCACACGAGGGACAAATCCCGGGGATTTCTCCCCGGCACGCGCGCATCACGAGACGAAAACGCGAGGCTTTTGCACATCGCAAAGCCTGACGTTTTCGTCGCGGGATACGCGTGCCGTGGAGAAATCCCCGGGATTTCTCCCTCGTGTGAATACCCCTTTAGGGGCTAGCCATGTCCGTATGCCGGGTGCTCGTGCTCCTGCTCGTGAGCTCACGAGCAGGAGCTCGTGAGAATATTTCTGCTGGTCCCCCTGCAGGTACCGCTGTACACTTGCGTTTGAGTGCGTTTGCGTCGAGAACCGAAAGCGAGTCACCGGCACATCTGTGCTTCCTATCAAGCCTGGGTTGGCCTGACTCCTTAAGTGGGTGCCGCCGCCGCCTTGTCTTGAGGCCCACCCCTGGCCGCCTCCACCTCCTTGGTTAGACGGGCAGTGGCGGCGGCCAGGGCCGTCCTGGCCACCGCCAGCTCCTCTCTCTGGCGGGCGATGATGTCGGCCAGGTACTCCTTGGCCTCCCTCACCTCCTCGGCGCAATGCGCCAACAGTTCTTCGTGGCCCTGCAGCTTACGAAGCTTTCGCCGCACTTTGCGCACCTGCTGCAGCACAGTCGTAGCTTCATTGGCCTGCAAGCGTGCAGCCGCGTTTTCTCGAGGGCACAACCTCAGCAATGCTGGTTTACGAGTCCCTAGTCAGGCTACGCTTCGGAGCAATGACACTCCAGCCATCTAGTTTAAAACACCGTTGCCATTGGTTTGATTTTAATCAAGGTGAGTGCATTGTCGCCTACATTGTTGGTGAGAATGTCTCACCAACATCAAAATATTGAGCGAGGTCTCGTGGCCTCCAATGTGTTTGCTCTTAGTACTCCTTCGTCCAGCAGCCCAAGTTGGCTTGTGTAAGGCAGCGGAACAACTTGAGATTTGCAAGCGAAGCGAGAGTTGTCAATGGCTTACAACATCGGGGGTGGAAGCAAGCTTCAGCCTTTTGGAGCAGGTCTGGGAGCAGCAAAGGTGCCCCTTTGGACCAGCTTTGGAGCAGTAAACGTTCAGCTTTGGAGCAGCTCATGAGCAACAAAAATCGAGTTTCGTAGCAATATAAGCAAATGTTGGAGCTGCTTGGTTCTATAAGCACATGTTTTTCTAAATACAAAAAGAAATACAAATAAAAAAGCATCTCCATGTGATGTTCCAGAACCATTTCCAAACATGACCTTTCCTTAAATATATTCCAACCTATAGACCGTTCCATTAGGGTCAGAGCAGAGAGGGTAATAGAGAAAAAAATGCCCTCTCCCTCTCACCCCGCATATCGTCTGCTCTGCCGAGTGGGCTGTACCTAGCATCCGACTGGCGCGCAAACTCTGTTTAAAATCGCGTCGTTTTGGAAATTTCAAGCGCAGACGCGTAGGTTTTAGTATGCCAGTTATCGTGTAATACTATGCTAGATAAAAAGACTAACAGGGTACAATTGCGCTGTTACCTGCCTGGAAATACAAAAAAATAGACACTTTCAGTGAGTCAGTTACTCGAGCTGCCACCAGTCGGCGCGCCCTCCGCGCGCTTTCCGGGCCGCCATAGCCGACCTTCAGTTTCTCGCCGTTGCTCCGCGTTGTGTGCTGCACAGGCCACTACCGGAGCTTCATTTTCGTTTTCATTTACGTTCCGCGTTGAAATCTTGTATTTTCTTTAGGTCTTTTCGATATTTAGGACTTTCATTTAATCATTTGATATTTATATTTCGACATAGCTCTTGTATTTTCTTATTTATGGAATGGAATCGGACAGCGAATGGGTCGACGATACAATTAAGATTATGAGGCTTCAATGACCATGTAAGTTCATCCTATTCTTACGTTTTTGTCGCTAGTAAAGGTAAAGGGCAGTCAACACTATTGCGACATATGTAAATTGCAACTGACGCAGTAAGGCTATCAAAGTCGTGCTTCTCGCTGCATGTGCGTGCTCGTTTCCGGACCCGCATGTTGGTGCGCCGATCGAATCGAAAGCCAGTCGCGACAGTGAGCAGACGAAGCAGACCGCAGGCACGGAGCAGACGTAGCCTAAGCCTAACGACCGAGCGGAGAGCAGACGATGGGAACATAGTTGAATTTAGTTTGGATGAGAGAGCGTCGGTGCGCGAGGCAGTCTGGGATTGGGTTATTCTTCCGGCGTCGCTGGGTATGACGTCATTCTTTGCGCTTCTCCAAGGAGGATTCGTGATGAGAAGTTCGCTAAAGCCAAGGCGAGCAGAGTTAAAAGAAAATGGCGGCTTCCAGGATTATGTCGGCGGCGTCGGGGGCTGGTTTGGCGGCGTCGTGAGTGCGACGTTGGCGGCATCCTCGCGACTGCGATTTTTGAATACGGGACGACATTGTTCTCGGTTTGGCAACGATCACCGGCAACTTGATGCTTGTGACGCGCGAACATTTCTTGGCGAAGGTCAGTACACGAGACCTCTCGCTCAGGCGACGCAAGCGGACACGACCGGTCAACAGCTCGCGTCGCATTCTCATGTTTAAACAAATCTAAAATTGTACTCTGGACCAAAAAACTTGTTTTTTTCCAAAGTTACAGTATTTCGTGTGTGAAATAAAAATTGTGACTGTATCTTGGTGGCGTCGCAAGCGCGAGATGCTTGGGCTTTTGCGTCGCGACGAAGAAACGCTATTCTAAAACTCTCTTGCGTCGCGTGCGCTAAATTTAGCGCTAGCGTGCGCTAAAATTGCGTACGTTATTCTAAAACTCCCTATTAAATTTAGCGCTAGCGTGCGCTAAAATTGCGTACGTTTGCTTGGATGCGTTCTAGCACAACGGTTTAGAATTTCCTTCGCTCAGCAGGACATTCCCACTGTTCTCCTCGTCCACCCGCCGGCTTGCTGTATGGGTGCCGGCAGGTGAATTTGCCACGTACGTCATTTACAAGAAACTCTACAGATGATTGAGGCAATCAATTATCGCTTTTATATGTTACGTTTACGACACAAATGAGGAACGCGGAAGCAGTCTCACCTCGGAAGTCATCTTGAAGTTCAGATGCGTTCTACATTCAAGTCGCGAGCGCTCGCTTTCTATACTTCGTTTCAGCTTCGGTCCAGACGCAGCCAAAGCTACAAGCGCGAGCTCCTGGCTTTCAGCATCCCTGCCAAGTACGCGCCACGCGCGCTCGTGCAGTGCAAGCACTGTTCTGGGCCACATGCTCGCGCTTGTAGCATCGGCTGCGTCTGTACCGAAGCTGAAACGAAGTATACCTTCTCGCTTTCACCTTCTCATTTCAACCCTGCGCAAAACAACATTCGCTTTTCTCCCTTTCTCACTTAAACCGTTCTCAAAACGAACTTTCGCGTTTTGACCATTCTCAAAACGACTTTTCTCATTTTAATCATTCTCAAAACGACTTTTCTCCATTTTAAGAAAAGAAAACTGGAAGTACTCTAACCAACTGGTTTAAATTTCCCGACGTTTCGCGGCCTGCTCGGTCGCTGTTCACGGGTGACTTATTTGGCTGGGTGTTCGTCTTTCTCTTCTTCTCCTTGTCGCTGCCGTTAAAATCATCTTCTTCTCTTTGTGACTCCTCGAAGTCCGTGAATGTAGCTGCTTGGGAGGGTACCGATCGACCGGTTCAGGTTGTTCTTGGTAAGTTGGATATGCCAGGACTCTAAATAGAGTCGTTTTTTCCAGTTTCTTTCGGTGTCTGGGACGGAACTGCTGTCGAAGTCGATGACGTGGTTGTTCTTTTCTGCATGTTCCGCTAGAGCGTTTCCTTGCACGTCCTTCTTTTTTACATCATATTTATGTCTGCGAAGACGTTCGGTGAAGTTCTTGGTTTCTCCCACATATGAGGCGTTGCAGTCGGCGCAAGGAATGCGATAAACAAGGCCAAACAAGGCCTTGGGCTTTTTCTTTTGGATGACAATCTTTTGGAAGAGGAAGATGATGGCCAATGGTCGAGACGGGCTTGTGTGCCACTGCGTTGGCCACTGCTCTATGGTCTGAGAGCACGGGTGAGAACTTCGCTCGTGCCTCTGAGGTACGGGACGCACATGCGGCTGGAGGGATGGGTTTTTTCGGCTGCAGATGGGTGGCGAAGTTTCTTGTAGATATTGTTGACGAATCTTGTTGGGTAGGCGTTTTGTCGAAGGTCCCGTTTTATAATGTCAACTTCCTCTTTAAGTGCCTTATCTGTGGAGCACACCGTGATGGCACGTCGAAATAGTGCCGAAACTACTGAAGATTTGTGAGGTGTGGGGTGGTCTGATAAAAACTTTAGGTATCGTCCGGTGTGCGTTGGTTTTCTATACACCTGAAATGTTAAAAGGCTGCCTGATTTTTTCGCAGAAACATCCAGAAATGGAATGCAACCGTTCGATTCACGTTCTATACTGTAAATTGAATATTTGGTTCAATTGAATTAAGGTGTATGTGTAGGCGGTCAACTTCGCTTGTTTTTACGACGCAGAAGCAATCGTCAACGTAGCGAAGAAACATAGTGGGTGTCAGAAGGAACATACTTCTTCGTTTCAATGGCTTCCATTGTGAGGTTGGCTACTGTGACGGACACAGCAGCTCCCATGGCGGTGTCACTACTTTGCTTGTAGAAACTACCAGCGAAAGAGAGGTAGGTGTTCGTCAGGCACAGTTTCAGTAAGCGGCAGATTTCGTTCGCTGATAGCTGGGTTCTTTCAGAGAGAGATGTATCTGACGTAAGTGCCGTTCTGATGACGGACACTGCGAGCTGAATGGGGATACTTGTAAATAGGGACACTACATCAAAAGAAACAAGACTCTCGTCGTTCACTTGTAAGTTCGAAGCTAATTCAATGAAGTGGGCAGTGTTTTCAACATTCTTGCTTGTTTTTCCCATGAGTGGAAGAAGAAGACAATGGAGATGGTTAGACAAAGCCGTAGTGGTGACGCCCTCAAGTCTATTGGACGAAGAGGGATTCCTGGTTTGTGAATTTTTGGTAAGCCGTAGAACGCAGGTATTGAGCCGCTCCGGCAGATGAGGTTCAGGTAGAGGGCCCGAGATTCTGGATATTTTCCCAAGATAGAAAAAAGTGTCTTGTTTAGGAGTGCGTGAACTTTTGATGTTGGGTCCTTTTGTAGTGTCTTGTAGTCATCCGTGTTCAGAAGTTCGAGCACCTTCTTCTCGTAGTCTGCACAGTCTAACAGCACGGTGGTATTTCCTTTGTCAGCTGGGAGGATCACGATGTTGTTATCTTCCCTTAGCTTTCTGATGGCGGATTTTTCTTCAGCGTTGTAGTTCAGATGTCTCCTTGGGTTTATCTTTGACAGTACACCAATGGCTTTTAAGCGCGCTTCCTCGCGGACGTCAGAGTCTAGTTTCTGTAAGCCCTCTTGAACGGAAGCTGCAATGCAATGCCAGGGGAGGATGTACAGTTGTAAAATTGAATTTTCTTCCTTTCGCCAACACAAGGATCTCGGTCGGAGAGAGGACTTTTGAAGAAAGGTTTTTGACGAAACCTTTGCTAGATATCTCAGGTAAGGTAGAGTGACCTTGAAGAGAAACAAGTTTAATTGTTCTTGTGTTCTGCTTCTTTTCTCCATTTTAACCTTTCTCAAAACATACTGGTTTTGACCATTCTCAAAAAGACTTTTCTTCTCATTTTAAACTTTCTCATTTCAAACTTACTAAAAACATACTTTCTGTTTTTGACCATTCTCAAAACTACTTTTCTCATTTTAACCTTTTACGTGATCAGGCTAGGGAAAAGCAATAATTTCAGCATACACTCACGGGAAACCGAAATAAAGAAACCTTTGACATTATGAAGTCCAGGCACCTGAAGCTTCATTGTGCCTTGAAATGCTACTTGGGGAATGACATCTAGAGTGCATGCCAATCCACGGCATGGCGTACGACACATAGGCAAATATACAATGATCGTAGGTCCGTACGATCACTCCGACACCGGTTGTAAATAATTCAATATCCTCACAGAGCATGCCAGATGAGCATAATTTGCATCCGATGATTCACGACTGAAATGAAGAAAAAAGCTGTGCCTGGTAAGAAAGCCCTCAAGCCACACAGCATCCGTACCTGCACATTTCGAAAAATAAAATAAAATAAAACGCCGCAGCTCTCAACGCCTGGTAGGAAAGCCTTCAAGCCACGCATCATATCGCACCCGCACATAAAAAAAAAAAAAAAATTGCCGCAGGGTCAGCTTGCCAATGGCAGAAAATCCCTTTGTGACTTTCTAAGGAGGGCGAAGGCATTCTCTGGGCCTTTGAGTGGTCCGTGTTTTGTTGCTGCGGTCATCTTAGATAGTTTAAGCAATTACCATCTCGTGGGAACAAAGCATTCGAATAAAGCTTTACCGAGCATGGGATCGCATTGAGGTGCGATGACTGATTCTGCGGCAAAAAAAAAACGCTTTGTACTTTGCGTCTCGAGAAGAGCCGTTCAGTAGCCTAACGATTAGCCATACGATTTGAATGGCATAATGCTTTGCGAATCGTTTGTAACGTGACGGTGTGAAAAATACAATATTTGTGTGAACATATTTGGAATGCAATGTATCCTATACAAAAGGGTTAAAATGAGTCATGCGGGGGTGGGCACAGGATGCTGGTGGTGCTCTTCACGTGCTCTTGAGTGGTGGCGGCGGCACCTTGTGAGCGACGAGGTGCACAGTAGGGCGAGAGACCTGCCGCAACTATTGCTTTGCCGATGCTGCCAGTGCGGGCGGTAAGCGATAGCCAGTTAGCCTTGGTGTGGAACATGACATTAAGGGTTCGCATCGGTACACACTGGCACAGGTAGTCCACGAAAATGGATCGACAAACATGTTAGAATTGTAATAATATGTGCAACTCTGGCGGGATTTTTGTTTGTTTGTGTGCTTGTTTTGTTTTAGATCTGGTTATTTTTTTATCAAATAACAATTGCTATGAAGTAGCCGGCACTGTTATTAACAGTGCCAACATCTCCAGTATTTTTATTAATTTATTTTCAACACAGAAAAAGAGAGACTGGCTGAAATCCCAAGAGCACTCTAAAAAGGTTGAAACGCCACGTACGTGTTTTGAGACGGAGGTTAATTAAATAATAAATATTTAAGTGAGAGCGGGTTCAACCGAGAAGGGCATAAATAAGAAAACGTTAAAGCGCAAAAGAGCGTTAGGCGATTGGTTTGAAATACGGTGTTCAAATGAGAACGTGTTCAAATGAGAAAGGGTGGAAACGCGAAAGGTTAAAACGCGGAGGGCGTTTTGGGAATGGGTTCAAACGAGAAGGGTTCAAATGAGAATGGGTTCAAATGAGACGGGTATAAATGAGAAAGGGTCCAAACGCGAAAGGTTAAAACGCGAAGGGCGTTTTGCGAATAGGTTCAAACGAGAAGGGTTCAAATCAGAATGGGTTGGTTCGAGATACACCCGCGCTGCTTCCCGCCTGGGCGCGAGATTAGGTTGCAATTTTTCTCTTAAAAAGGGTTACACACGTCAAAACGAAGTTGCTTCTTAAAATTTTCCTCATAGCATGTCTTTACGAAACGCAAATCGTGAAATATGCTGTACGCAGGTTTCGAAACTAACGTTGTACGCGTTTTCTAGAAAAATGCGCTTTTCCGTCTAGCAACTGATTAAAAAAGTGAAAGCCGTTTACAACTCCCTGTAACGCCGAATTGGAGCGCAGCTCTTGAGGAGGAGGAAGGAAGGGTAATCAGGGGAGCGTATACCCCTCCTCCTTCTCCTCCCCTCATTCTTCAATCTCCTCCGGGGGGGGGGGGGTCACGTGACCTGGGGGAGGAGGGGGAGGGGGGTCACGTGGCCCCCCAGATCACGTGACCCCCTCCCCCTCCTCTCCCAGGTCACGTGACCCCCTCCCCCTCCTCCCCCGAGGTCACGTGACCCCCTCCCCGCAGGTCACGTGACCCCCCTCCCCCTCCTCCCCCGAGGTCACGTGACCCGGGGGTCACGTGACCTGAGGGGTCACGTGACCCCCCCAGTCACGTGGGGGTCACCTTGGGGGTCACGCGACCTTGAGGTGACCTTGGGGGGTCACGTGACCTTGGGGTGACCTTGAGGGGTCACGTGACCTTGGGATGACCTTGGTTACGCCGACGCCGACGCCGACGCCGACGGCGACGCCACTCAAGCCGGAAACGGGCGCCTAAGAGCTGCGCTCTAAAAATGAAAGCCGTTTACAACTCCCTGTAACGCCGGGTTAGAGCGCAGCTCTTGAGGAGGTGGGGAAGGCACGGGGGGGGGGGGGTCATGTGACAAGGGGGCTCACGTGACCTCGGGGGGGGGGGTCACGGGGCCTCGGGGTCACGTGACCTCGAGGGGGGGGGTGAAAATTTTAAATTTTCCGCTAGATTTAGCGGGGAAAATTTTCCGCTAGATTTAGCGGGGAAAAGTTTCCGCTAGATTTAGCGGGGAAAATTTTCCGCTAGATTTAGCGGGGAAAATTTTCCGCTAAATTTAGCGGGAAAAATTTTCCGCTAGATTTAGAGGGGACAATTTTCCGCTAGATTTAGCGGGGAAAATTTTCCGCTAAATTTAGCGGGGAAAATTTTCCGCTAGATTTAGCGGGGAAAATTTTCCGCTAGATATAGCGGGGGAAATTTTCCGCTAGATTTAGCGGGGAAAATTTTCCGCTAAATTTAGCGGGGAAAATTTTCCGCTAAATTTAGCGGGGAAATTTACCCATCATGCACCGCGCGGTTACGCCAACGCCGACGCCGACGGCGACGCCGACGCCGCTCAAGCCGGAAACGGGCGCCTAAGAGCTGCGCTCTAAAAGCGCGACAGGACAACGGACAGAGAAGGAGACACAGACCTGTCCGTTGTCCTGTCCGTTGTCCTGTCGCGCTTTTTAATCAGTATGAATGACCAACTTGCCCAACTTTCTACCCTCGTCGTCTAGCAACGTTGGCTCATTTGAGCGATGGCTGTTTCTTTTCGTTTCGCTCGTTGGCGTCCCTCGCTTGTGGAGATATTTGGCGTCATGTGAGTTTCGACGTCTCCTTCATTATGAAAACTCGGGAGAAGCTTGAACTAGGATTCACTGCAGACGAGAAACAAATGCTTATCTGGGTTCAACAAGCATGAAAAGGTATTCGAGTGAGTGCCCGACTCCGGTGCCGCATCCACACGCCTCAACGAGAAAGTTTAAAATCCTCATTGGATCTTCCTAGTTCCTACGGGACTCTAATAACGAAAAAGCGCTTGGAACTCCCGATGCGGAAGGAAAAGGACTACGAATCGAAGCGGTGCCCTAGCAAAAATTCCAATAGAGGATCCTATCTGTATAAGATTATGGTCCAGTAAACCTATAGACCAATAGAATCCTATCGTAACCGATAGGTGGGACCTACTGGTCCATTAGAATCTAATTGGTGTATTTGTCCTATAGAGGTCTATTGGTGTATTGCAGGGGCGGATGCAGGAATTTCCTGAGGGGGGGGGGGGGGTCAGGTGTTGGTCAGCGTACCATTTGTTTAGGAACCCCCTCACCCTCTCCCTTTTTTCGCGCCCTCAATTTTACACATGAGAAATCAAGAGGGGGGTCAGGACATCCGGACCCCCCCTCTAAATCCGCCCCTGGTGTATTGGTCCTATGAAGTCCTGTCGGTGTATTGGTCCTATAGTCCCACTGGTGTATCCTAGAAAGTCCTATTGCTGTATTGGTCCATTAGAATGTTCCAATACAACAATAGGTCTCTATAGGAACACGGCTCCGACTGGACCGGCGTCGCAGTTGAGTCGTGCTGCTGCCTGCCGTGATCCTGGTGGTGGCACAGCAGTGGAGCTGGATGCGGCAGACCCGTTTGACGTAGGTTGCTCTCTAGCTTGACAGACCCCAGAAGCTTTAGCGGCCAGGAGTTGGGACACTGGGACAAAAGTGACACTTGCATTTCATACTTTGTGCTGGGACGCAGAGGATCATCCACCGGGTTTGCAACATCCAACAGCATGACACGCCAGCTCCGGCGACATAACTTGTTCGGGATCACTTTCGATGCATAAACAATACAAAATGCCAGGCACACCAGTCATACCGACTTCAGGCACCATACTTTACACTATTCATTATGACCTTGCATTGCTAACTGGCCACTGAAAGCGAATGAACAGTGCACGGGGAATACCCAGATAATGGAATTAGCTCCATACAAATTCTAAAATATTAGTCGTGCAAGTATAGGTCAACAAAATTTTGGCAGCGTTGAACCCCTGCCAGTTTTTAAAACCTAACAAGCCTGAAATGCCTAGAAGGCAGGTAAACTGCAAATATTTTGTTTAGCTTCAATGTTTCAAATTTCAAAGGAAATTGGATTTCCTTACAGTTCGGTAGTTTGGGATGACAAATGTGCAATTACTTTCAGGACGTGAAATATGAAAATATTTTCTGATATGTCCATTCAACAGGCCTCCCTTAGTGCATGACTGTACAAAAAAAAATGTATTATACATTTCACAACAGGGCAATAAACATTATTTGTTCAGAACATTTAAACTAAAAATGATCAACAAATGTGTGGTTTGAGATGACTGAAAATATTTGCAATATGTTAGCAAATTAATAAAAAGCTATAACACTGGGAAAAAAACAGAATAAAATTGTTTTACACATTTAAAAATGAAAATTGTTTTGAAGTCTAACAAGAAAATCCGTGCACTTGCTGCATAAAATAAACTTGAACTTGAAGCTGCTAAATGAAGGTCATACTTTGAATGAAAATTGAACAGTACATAACTCCTGTAGCCTGAAATAGACTAGACCTTGAAGCTGCTAAATGATGGTTATACTTGAAATTGAACCGTACTTAACACTTGTACCACGAAATTGAACAGTACTTAACACTTGTAGCAAGAAATTGACCAGAACTTAAACTACTAAATAAAGAAAACCTTTTTAATATAGATCAAACATTTCACAAATTCTTTGGAATAAATCTCTAAATAAAGGTCATACTTTGAATGGAGATGGAACAGTACGTAACTCCTGTAGCGTGAAGTAGACTAGAACTTGAAGCAGCTAAATGATGGTTATACTTTGAATTGAAATTGAACAGTACTTAACACTTGTAGCATGAGATTGACTAGAACTTAAACTACTGAATAAAGGTAATATTTTTAATATAGATTGAACATCTCAAATTATATGGAGTAAAACTGACTAGAACATATGAAAGTATTATTTAAACTGATTGAGCAACGTTGCGACAAAATATTTTGTTGAATAGAAGGGTTCAGACCTACAAGAATATTTACAAGTCACAATCCAAAGTCAGGCAGAAATGCAGTGGCAGTGTTTGGAAGATACACTTAGCATATTTTCTTCGGTCATTGTGCTTCTTTTATTAGAAGTTAAGGAGGACGAAGCATAGAAAAAAAACAGCCCTACAATAAGCGTTCTCATAATGTTAAAAGAAATAGAAAGCCACAAAAAGGATGAAGACAGGAGGAGATCTCTTTCCAACTGGCTGCATACTAATTTATGAACAACCTGTAACAGTTGCAGTTGTGGCCCGAGTGAAGAAATATGACAAGGCAGTAGCCAAGGAAAAGGAAGGGAACAAGGTAAAACGGAAGCGACCCAGAAGATGGGAAACTTAGTTCAGATACTTAACTAGCTGCTGGGTGGGTTGTAGCTGTGAACAGGCATGTGCTATTTGGGTCAGGATTGCTGAGAGGGGGGAGGGGTCTAGTATTGCCCAGACGATGATGCATGGTGAAAGGTATGAAGATAATTGAACCTTTCACCAGGCATCATTTCCAGAATCACCGTCTCTTAGCTTGTCCTAGACTGAAATAGCATATTTGTCCACAACTACAACCCACCAGGCGGTCTAAAGCTAAATCTCCCTGCTCAGTTTCCCATCTTTATGTCATTTTCTTTTCACTTTTCTCTGCTTCACTTTTCCTTGGCTACTTCTTTTTCTCTCCCTCTTGACTCAGCCCACTGCTGCAAGTGTCAAGGTTGTTGAAGACTATCAATAAATGTCCACACTGCTGATTGGAAAGGTGTCTCGTCTTGTCTTTCTTCTTTTTGCTACTTTTCATTTATCCCTGAAAAAAAAAAAGCTTGTGCATGCTATCATAATTGAGTACAGCAGCTTTGTTGGCATAAAATTATGATGTAAATTGTGAAAAAAGAATCGAAGTGTAGGCTTAAAAACATTAAATTAAGCGCCTAACAGGCTAAGCTTTCATAAATTCCACATCAAAATCTCCCATTAATTTGTCATACCATTAGGTTCTTTTTTACACCTTGGAACGTATTGTACACACCCTTGGAAAGACTTGGTTTAAAGGGTGTTCACGCAATTGAATGTAAACTAGTGCAAAAGAAATTCCAGAAATAAACGGAAAACAATTATTTTAGGTGCTCTCTTGAATGCTCTAGTCACTCGCGCTGCAGCGAACAAGCGGGGAAGCGCGATCCAGCAATTGTCATTGAGATCAGTGATTCAGTGCCCGGTTACTGCCATAGACCCAATGGAGTCGATTTCTGGGTAAACTGGGCGCTCAGCAGCGCTTCCGTGGTCGGAGGCGCTCATTACTGCAACCAGTGATCTCAATGACAATTGCTGGATCGCGCTTCCCCGCTTGTTCGCTGCAGCGCGAGTGAAGCCACCGGGCTTCACTCGCTTGGGACACGATTTGCGGTTTTGCTAGCCTTGTGCTGCGGTTTTCCAGCGTGCGCAGACACGTTTTCTACTCGTTCGTCGTCATTCGCCGAAGAAGTTCTTTAAACACTCTGTGTATTGTTGAGACTTGCCGTTGTGAATACGGGGAAAATTTTACGAAGGCGCAGTTTCGCAGGAAAAAGGCACAACTCGTCGAAAGCAAGGGTATGGCGACGTGTTCAAAGCTTCCTTGGCACGCCGAAGTGCCGAGTCTCTGTGCCTTGGCGCGCTTAGATACCGACCAAGAATCGACGCCGTGTGAATGTGTTTTGCGAGTGCAATGTGCGTGAAGCCGTATGTGCCTGTGGATCAGCGTCTTACTTTAATCTGACGTCTGTTTACTTGCGACCCTCGCGGTTTACGAACGAGCATAATCCAGCGTCCACTAGCGATGGAAGATGGGGGGAAGGTACGTCTTTTTTTTCGTCCTTAGACGATTTACACAATACCGTGCACAACAGCTCCTCATCACTGATCAGTGCTGGCTCATTATCAACCTATTTAATTGCACTTGACGTTTGAGCGCGGCTCGCCTAATTGTAATTGGTCAACAGATTGCACACGACGATCGGCCGCGCTTCAAAGATTTTCATTATCGCCGTCTTGTACTTTTGCTTTCGAAAAACCTCCTTGCTCCACAGCATTGTTCTATTCGTGCTCCCACGTAATCCATTAGAGTCTATAGATTTGGAACATAGACATGGTTAATAGTACACAAGAACACGTACAGATCTCCCCCCTTTATTGATAACAATTCACCGGAACAGCTGGACGATCCAGAACTCCGTGGCCGATATATATAAATGATCTAAAGGCATCTACGCGCGACACACATTCAGCACATTGGTGCGGCGTCAATTCTTGATCGGTATCCAAGCGTGCAAAGACACAGAGGCATTACTCGGCATGCCAAGGAAGCTTGATCACGCCGCGAGACGGCGACACGTGTTTTCGACGAGTTGTACCTTTTGATACGGCTTCACGCACATTGCACTCGCAAAACACATCCACACGGCGTCGATTCTTGGTCGGTGCACAAGCGCGCGAGGGCACAGAGACACGGCACTTCGGCGTGCCAATGAAGCTTTGAACACGCCGCCAGACCGCCAGACCCTTGCTTTCGACGAGTTGTGCCTTTTTCCTGCGACACTGCGCTTTCGTACAATTTTCCACGTGTTCACAACGGCAAGTCTCAACAATACACAGAGTGTTCAAAAACTTCTTCGGCGAATGACGACGAACGAGTTGAAAACGTGTCTGCGCACGCTGGAAAACCGCAGCCCAAGGCTAGCAAAACCGCAATCGTGTCCCAGCGAGGTTGCGTCCGGTGGCTTCACTTGCGGGAGCGGGAAGCCCGATCCAGCAATTGTAATTGAGATCAGTGACTGCAACGAATCGGCGACCCATTGCTCTATCGATAGATTGCGAAACTAACATAAAAACACTAATCATGTTTATAAAATGGAACGCTAACGTTTTAATTATGACATTTGACGCTGTCGAGCTAGCTTCAGCGGCTTCCTAGCCGTTTGTGAAGGCGAAGCCGTTCAAAATCCAACATGGCGCAGACCTTCCGCCGTGCCCTGCAGCTGCTCCCTACCGCGGTACCGCCGGTACCGCGGTAGGTTTTGGTTGGAAATTTACGGTTCGCGCGTGCCATGCCTCAAAGAATTGTAAGTTCTGCTTCCCTACCTTGTGTCCAGCAGTTGACAGTCCGTTACTTGTCGTCGGCGTCTTCCAGGGAATCGAAACCATAGAGTTATTACAATAAACGCTAGAGGCTCAGCTGGCGCTAGTGTGCTGTTGCATTTTGAAGCAGACAGCAAGCAGTCAGAAATTCACTTCCGGTAATGCATTTGTATGGGAAAAAGCGAGTGCATTTTCTCTCTGCGCTCGATTATAAGAGCAAATATCACAAATAATTTGCACGTACTAGGCACGTTGGAACATTTCTCAGTCACGCAGACTAAATAATTGGTCAGTTACAGCGTTTTTATTTGAAATTCGTGGCATGAAAAACGATGTTAAAACCGCTTCTTACGTGTATTAATGTGCACTGTCGGACACTGTTAGCGCGAACACGGCGTCGACGCTTTCCAGCATGGGAGATATACCTGCCAAACGAACGAAGGACATGTGGAAAACCAAGAGAGACGGCCAGAACTACGCAGTGACACTGGATAATTAAGTCCTTGTGCATGCAGGCAATCAAACTAAATTGAAGGCCACGTAATATAGTCAGATTTGCAATAAATAAGTACTGCTTTATTCTTTCTGCTCATGAATATGTGCGAAGATGCTTGTTCTGGGTTCAAAACATCACCCGCACGCTACAAATCTTTGCAAATAGGGGGAGCCGGAGAGCAGGTGCCCGATAAAAACTACCCGACATAGGAAATAATAAAAAGACACACCTTTCGTAGCTCACGTGCTTTATTTTTTGCGTTCGAATATTTCTTTAACCGATCGTAAAGATGCACGACGGAGTCATTTTCATCCAATGACAGGACGGGCATATTAGCAATATATAAGCACCACCGAAGTGCTAGCAAACCTTGAACACACTCTACATTCCTTTCGATCGTTAGTTTGCTTAGAATCGTCGCTCGTTTTCACGTACCTTCATTGAAACAGAGGTTTGGGCCTGAAATAGAGCGAAGTTTAACATCGTTCAGTGGTAAAGAAAAATGCTGTAACTAAAGCAATTACACTTTCACAATACCAATAAAGGTACATACTATCCGGTACAACCGAAATGACAAAAGTTATTCATGTTATTTTCCGGCGAAGAGACAAAATTCACGCGCGTTTTCCCATAGGAATACATAGGGAGGCTGGAAATGTAGACTGCATGCTGTCTGCTTCAATTTGCAACCGGAAGTCCCGTAGACACTAGCGCCAGCTGAGCCTCTAGCGTTTATTGTAATAACTCTATGATCGAAACAGATGCAGCATTTTTCGCACTCGTGGACACATTTATTCAGTCATTTGCATGACAAAGAAAAACAATTTGCACTGTCACTTTGAACAAGCGTATGCGGAAAAAAAAATAATAATGCGCGCAGTATCTACGTTAGCAAGAGGTGCTACAGTGAAGATAAAATGTGCGACACTGTTAGCGCGAACACGACATAGCGCTTTTTCACGAGGTTTCGTAAACTCAAATGCAACTAAGGCCCGAGAATATCTGCTTTCGCGATTGAAAAACACAATACAGTCATGTCTCGCTAACATGGTCGATCGTTTCGGTCATATTTTGCTTCCATATAAGTCATATTTATACTATATAGGTCATATTTTCTGGGTCTGACGTTGAATAAAAAAAACGGAGTTGGCAACGAAATGGTTAAATACATGTTTTTATATTTTATTGTGGTCTCTGTAAAGATAACCGCAAAAAAGGGGGGAAAAAACAAATGAAAAATATTAGTGCGACAAAACAGACTAGTAAAGCTCTTCGGTTAAAGAATTTACCCAGAGCTTCACCACTCTCAGATGAGACAATGGTGACTGACAATGGTTAAAATTTTCAGGGGTTTCCAGCTTGAATAATTTGCAGTTTTTTCCCTAACAGTTGCAGATGACAAAAATGAAGAACATGTATACTACCTTCATTGTTTCCTATTTGTGATCTTGGCATTGATTCATGATTATGGATGACTAACATTGTGGAAAATTGTTTTGGGGACTGAAGATGTCCATATTAAAGAGAAAATATTGTGATAGCAAACAGAAATTTTTGTTTCTGTGGCATGAAAACACAATAATTATAATGATATAAAAAGCGCAACAAGACGACGGACACAGAAGAAGACACAGACACAGCGCTACTTACAACTGAAGTTTATTTCCGCTGCAGCTCGGTATATATTACCGGCAACACAAACCAGTTTGGAAAGATATACAGATACACATAGTAAAAATCATCATAAAAAATAATAAAAAGGCCAACAACTTGTCTGAAGTTTTTTTTCTTTTTTATGATGATTTTTTTTTATCTGTATCTGCTTATATTTCCAAACTTGTTTGTGTTGTTGCCAGTAATATATATATATACCGAGCTACAGTGGAAAGAAAGTTCAGTTGTAAGAAGCGCTGTGTCTTCTTCCGTGTTCGTCGTCTTGTTGCGCAATTTAATCATTATGAATCACCAACTTGCCCAACTTCCTACCCTCGTCAACAATAATTATAATTTCTGATATGTGTTATATAGAAGCAAACCCAGTGTGAAGTAAATATGCAGCCCTGCCGGAGAATTGTATGCAAACTGCCCTATCGGTGTGGTATGTCTAAAAATATATTTAAATGGCTATTGGTTGTGGAATCTCAAATACCAACCGAACATACACTATGATAAAATATCAGTTGTTCAACCTGTGTAACAAGACAATAACACAAACTTTAGTGGGTCAGCTTTTGTCCAGCAAAATTTGAATTCTCAAAGAGTGAAACTCTCTAACTAGTTTGAATTCTAGCTGCCAAAGTTCCTGGTATCACTGGTTGGAAGCAGCCGATCTCACCCCTCACTCGCTCCCCCCCCCCCCCCCTTCCCATCCCAAAAAAAAAAAAAAGCTGCCGAAAGGTTCTTGGTCACCAGCAGGCTAACAACTTGTCTGAACAAAGTGGATGCTCAGAGGCTTCTGCTAGTCTATGATTTTGCTCCATAAATATCATGCAAGGAGCAACCTGCTGATGCAGTGGACAACATTGTCTCTCAAGGGCTCAAGAAGCACAGCCGAAAGATTTCATGCCCAGTTGAAAGCTCGTGTCATTCTGACTGGTCCATGCAAATAAAAAGTTAACACAATGCATTGTTATTTGGGCAAACTTATTTGTTGCTCACTTACAGACCTGAACCAAATTTTTAGAGATATATTCTTTAATACTATGTAGACCTTGCTGTCTGTAGACCAGTTGGGTATTTCTCATTTCTCTTGGCCTCTTGATGAACTTCCGATACCTGTCACTTGTGCCGTCAAGTTGAACCATGAGTTGAACCAGGTTCTCTTGGTGTGGCCACTGAGATCCTATGATGCCCATGAGGTGAACCAGCCACTTCATTGTTCTTTCTCATTGTTGCTGTCTGTGTGTTCTCTATCTTCTCAGGATCTGCACAGGACAATGTAAGAACGCCTTAGTTTGTCTCGTCTCAACACATACACTTGCAGAACAGAAGCAGGGCTACGAAACATTCCATAGGGCTGTTCCTAGTATCCTCTTGTTTTTGTTATCATCCTCTTTGCACCATCCATTCTCGTTTTACATTACAGTTGACCGTAGATTAGACTGCATAGATCACTATGGCAGAACCTAGCATGCTGATGGTTACATATTCAGCTTGATAGGTTGGCCAGCAATCAAGTGCACTTCACAAAAAAATAATCACGGACACTACCTTTTGTTTATTGGGGTTCCCTGTCCCTGATGCTTGTTGGAGTGATTTTCATGCCTTGAGAACCTGTATGGATACACGAAAAAACAACAACACATAATGCAAATGTTGCTATTTTATGTGCTACCAACGAAAAAAAAAAAGCCTAATGTGAGTTTTAATTGTTTTGAGGGGAGTGCGTTGGTAGGTGTAAAAACTTGCGCAAGAATTACACATAGAACGACGGATAGCACATCTCGCGATCAAGCTCTGCTGTCTGCATTCTGCCACTCTTGGCGTAAATCTTTCGAGATTTTAAAAGTGCCTTCCGAAGTTAAATTATTTTACTATCCAGCTTTCTAATAATTTCTGAAAGAAATAAAACGTGGCAAACTAGTCGCAGAGCTGTAAAAGAATCTATACGAGATACATTAATAAAAACGGGCAGATATTATAAGATATGAACTCTGAAATATTATAAAACTGGAAGAATATTTATATATTGACTACAATTTACTCGACAGGGATCTACACTGTTGTGCACGAAATCGACGAGAGGTAGAAGAGCTGATATTTCGCCAACAGTCTACAGATCACAAAATATTTGCAGGACGGTCTTCATCCACAAAACCGTGCTAAGAACGCTCGCCGAAATCTGTGCATCTCAATGAAATCACGTTGGCATTTTGTAAATTTCAAAAATGAAACTATATATTCAATTACCTAAAAGAGTAGAAAACCCTAAAATGGTGCAAACGATGCAGAGTTCACAATGCTGTGACCAAGATATAGCACTCAATGTTGCTTGCTTCCTTTGTTGGCTTGCCAATAATACTGTTCTGACTTTCATCACAGCATCAGTCATGCATATGCTTTTACATAACAAGGCATACATAAAAAATTTCTTGCAGGTGATATGGGTGAGATCAGCTCTTGATGGATGCCATGCCCACTGCGGACGACGAAGATGATAGAGTGTTTGGAACTTTGAGAGTACAGGGGAACAAGGTGAGATTCGTTTTGTCAGAAGTTATATATCTTTCTGAGATAACTACATGGGGGAAAAAAGCAAAAGCACTCACGAGTAATAAATATTCAAATATTTATTGGCCAGACTTGGAAATAAATCTGAAATGTGGTTGCTGACTGATTTATGAAACCATTGTAAACTTTGGGAAGGGCTCAGGTTGATTGTAATGTCCCCCTTAGAACCCTTTCTTTTCATCGCCTGAGTAAGCAAAGTCTCTGTAAAATGTTTGCTGATTTCTGTGGCTTCTCCAAATATCATATCAAGTGGTACTTACAGCTCATCCTATAGGTCAAGTGTAAATAAAAATGAATTTCTCAGTGTTTGAGTGATTGGTTTTAGTGACTTAAGAGCACAAAGCTGTTAAGCCTTTTAATCAGAATACAAATTAAAACATGTTAAGTCTGTGTGTCTCGTTCTAGGTCTGCCTTGCTGATGACGTATGGGTTGACAAGAGTACTTGCAAAAAGGTTCTCGAGCGGAAAGGGGATTCCATGTTTGTCCGGGAAGCCTCGGTCATGATCTTTGGTACAATCGGCCTTCTTGGTCGGAGTGTTACTGGGAGACCTTCCAACCGCACCAAGGCAGACCCAAAACCCCCACTGGATGCAGCACGACTAAAAGCCCTTGGTGGTAAGTTTTGTGCCTTTTTCTTTGTGAAAACATGAGCATGCTTGCAGTGTTGATTGACTTTCTGGAATTTTGGCGGTTTAATACTTTAGCCCCATGTTTCAGGGCAAGAAAACATGCCTTTTGTGTAAGTCTCATCAAAATATTAGAAGGTGGAGAATGTCAGTCATCTATGTTAAGCTCTTATTTCCTTTTGTTTTCATTCTGTCCTCAGCTGCAAAACATGACAAAAAATCAGAAATGCGCACCTTATCTTGCTACGCTGCCGTCTCTTTTCGCACGATAAAGTCTATCTGGTATATATATGGTCAGCACCACCATGGCAACGAAGCATCCACTGTATATGCATGCAAGCTCGAATGGAGCGTCTTCAGCCAGAGACAGCAGACGCCATTTTCTAAATGCTGTCTACTAAATTGAATGCGGCAATGTTATAGCTTGACGTTCCAAGCTAGGCTTTCAAACAAACTGCACTACGTGCAATCACCCCATCGCTTCGACCAACTCTGGGATAAGAGATTATAATCTGGGGCTCGAGCCTGTGACAAGCTTTGTCGGAATTGGTAAGGGTCCGCAAGGCACTCACTTCCTGCTGTCAGCGTCGACCGCTGCATGACTCGTCCTGTCTTTGTCTAGCATTACCACATTCTCTTGAGTAGACAGCATTTGAAAATTGGTGTTGACCGTTGCTGGCTTCAGATGCTGCATTTGTGTATGTCTCCACAGGAGACACTTTATCGCCTAGGTGATGCTGACTATAATAGACTATTTTTATTGTGCAGAGATTACTGATATGTTCTCCGAGAAGGCGAGCCTTACGTGAAAAGCATGTTCTTAGCTCGCAGCTTACTTTTTGTGTTTCCAATCTCCCTGAAGCATTGAAGCTCGTGTTTGTCGTTTGTTAGGCCTACGGTTGGGCGCTTTTCGGAGCTGTCGCGTCGGTTCAAGTTATGTGCCGCCGTATTGCCGAGTGTAATAATCGTGGAGTTGGTCGTGGTATTCAATGCTTGGGAGTGAGCGTCGGCAGTGAAGACTACAGTGCATTCATGCAAGCTAGCAGGCCCCGCCTCGACACATCGAGGCCCGTGAGACGCTTGTTCGGAACGTAAAATGTGAGTGGAATTTACCTACTGGTGGCGTTCGATCGTCGATTCGACACCGCTGTGGTGAAATTTGATAGTGCTTGGCTACCTCACGTAGCGTCGGGGACAAAGAAGATAATAAAGATAATCAACGGGAGTGGCTACCCATTCGAACTAGAAGGCAGCAGGGCAATTCCCACGTTGTTCTCGGCAGAGCTGTCCAGAGTTTCAAATGCGAAGGTTTGAGAATTTGAGATGTGCAGCGTTATGATCGTATCGAGGCACCGCACTGCATGTGGCTCAGGGTGCCGCCGGCGCCGCATTTGCATTCAGTAATCACACTTATAGAAGGACCGAGCGCGTTGAGAATGTCAGCTTTTGGCGAGCTCCAGCAGTCACAAAAGCGTTCTGTCCAAAGACAGAACGTTTTGCAAACAGATCAGACGACGTAAGTGGACCTCCCGGCGCGTCTCATTTGTGGCGGGTAATAATGTTACTTACTGTTCATCTGGTTGGCCTACTTATTTAGGGATGGCGTTTTCTGCACCAATACTGTATTCTGCCTCGTGGCACATTCACACCTGCAGCAGAACAGCTAAGCGGTTCTGCTACAGATTGATCGCGAAGAGTTGTACTCTTCCATAATGTGCAGGATAAAATGACAACAAATAAGTGTGCCTCAATGCTCTAATTCACTTTTGGTATGCAACTGGTTGTATTCTCTGCTACATTTTGATCAGAAAGCCACTGCGAGACAGGCATTATTGATGTATATTATCCTAAATAGTGCTTGAGCATGAGACAAGGCAACAGAAATACTTCTATATGTGCCTGCTTTTTATGCTTTTGCAATTCACCGGCCCGCCCACTCTTCTCATGGTTATTGTTTTGTTTGGTGTAACTTTTCCACCCCAGGTGTCCGATGCTTGCGGCTGATGGCTTCTACCTACGTGCATCAAAGAGCAGGCCTGCACCTTTGCCGAGACAGCAGTGAAACATTACGAGTTCTGTGTAACTGCAGCGACTGGGTCACCGATGCCGTTCCACTTCCTGCACTGCACTCCGCCTGAGTCAAAGGGCCAGCGCATGCCCTTTATGGGTTGTCGCCAGCCACAGTAAGTATGGCTTGGAGCCACGTCATGCGAGTGAAATGCTTGTCACCTGAGTGACGTCAGTGCCGTTGGTGGGGCTATGACCGGTGGTCTGCGATCACAGACCACCAAGCACCATTGCACTGTTCCTGGATCAACTAGCCGCTCTTGAGGAAGAACAGAGTGCTTGGAGAAGAGTTATGGTGTCCGCGTTTTCACTAGCTCCAGCTGTTGCATCAGACATTTTGTTGAAAAAAGCAACATCTACGAATGAGTACACGGCGCTGAATGGCCGCAAGGGGCCTCGCTTCTGACCGAGGGGGTCAAGATCGTCCCATTTCAACAGAGCTACCTCTTGGGGTATTGTACAACACAGGAAATAAAGGGAGTTATGTTCCGTTCTTGGGGGTTGCCGCAGATGTGATGAAGGCAACCGCCCGCCGGGATTGCGCCTTGGCCGACGGAGACGTTGACACACAGGTACACATCCAGATGAAGTCAACGAATATATATATATCTAGTTTATTTGCATACATTCACAGACTGGGTTTAAATCTTATGAGCTACGCGAGACCTCTCGGAGTCCTGGTGGCGTCTTGCCCCCTCCGATGCTCAGCGTAGACTGCCTTTTTCTTTCCCGCACGCCCCCAAAATTCCAGGAATCGTCCCCACTTTCCCGGGCGTCTGGTCAGCATCACTTGCCACCTCGCCGGGTCGCTCCGCACCCCCCGCAGTAGTTCTCGCCGACTCCCCACATTTCCAACCCCGGTGCTTGAGATTTGGGTTACCTCAGAATTCGTTAACTGCCGTCGCGCCCAGGACTCATAAACATGTCAAGGCCCGGATTCCTTGCCCGGTCCAACCCCACCAAAATCCCCCTAAAACAACAACCCAGACGTCTTTGAACCTAACATCTCCCCCCCCCCCCCCCCCCCCCAACTGTGTTGCCCGGGCTACAAGAATGAGCAACACACTCAAAACACGCACTGGTTCAAAGGACAGAAGCCACCTCTAACTGCGGTGCCATGAAGCTTGTCGATAACACGAAAGAAAAACTCCTCTGGTGGTTACATTGCAACGAGAGAGGAGTATTCATGTATATATACGGCCTGCCGCAGACCGATTTGTTTACGCATCGGCAACATCACAACCACAACATACACAAACAACACACAGATGGGATGGGTCAGCCCATCTGTGTGTTGTCTGTGGGATGGGTCAGCCCCGTCAAGCGTCACGTCAGTTGCGAGCAACCCCTCCACACCTCTGGCGGACTGGTCCTTACGCTTAGGACAGTCAGTCAAAATATGTCCGAACAACCCACATCCGAAGCAGTTACGTTTTCGGTGCACTGCCTGGCTACCTGAAGCCAGCCCTTGGGGTTTCGGCTTCGCTCCCTGTGGCTCGCGATTTGGGAAGGTTTGACCCTGCTTATCCCTCGTCTCTCTTTGTGTTCCTTCATAGCTAACCGCCAGCTTGGCCACCTCTGCAGGCGGCAATCACTTTCCCTTTTCGCTGAGTTCGATGTACGCTCTCGTGTCGCGACGCATAGTGCGTTTCAGCTGATCCGCTACGAGCAGCTGCCTCAACGCACTCAGAGAGACGACTTCACTACTTTTCAAGTAGTACCCAAAGAAATCGCCCAGCCGCGACACGCACTGGCCCCAAGACTGCTTCTCGTCCCTTCTGGATCTGTAAAACACGTCCCGATACTCCGCCAGAGCCAGCTGAAGCTCCTCGAGGATCTCTCGCTTTAAGTCCGCATACGACGGCATCGCGTCCGCAGCGATCCGGTTCGCGACCATTCTCATCTTCTCAGTGAGGTAGGGGAGGATCTTCGCACCTCTGATGTTATCTGGCACGTGGAGGCTGTTCAGCATTGTCTCAACTCCAGAGAACCAAGATGGCACCAACGGTTCCGATTCTGGCATCTTAGACAACACTCCCCTAACGATCCGCGAATACCTTAGCACCTCATCCCCCTCTGTCCGAGCAGCGCTCTCTCCCAGTGTGGCGCCCTGTGTTCTGTTTAGTTTTGCCACTTCTAACTCTAGTTTTAGCTTTTCAATCTCCATTTGCATGAGCTCCTTTTGGAGCTGCATGGCATCGGTGTCCATGTCGGACTCACCGTCTGCCCTCATGCCACTAGTGCTCTCAACAGTACCGCCTTTTTTTGCGTTTGTTCGCTTGGCTGACATGACCCTCAATGAAGAAGAGCAAAAAGGACCCCCCACCTGGTTTCCGTGTTTCTGTGTCGGGCCGCTTTATGTCCCGGGTCTCTGTCGCCTAGCTTGAGCGATGTCGACTTCACCTTTGTAAGTCCACTTGTGTTCAGACACCGTGCTCCCCGGATGTCTTCAGCAGCGTTTGCAACGCTCACAACCACCTTTGCGTCGCACCCGCGGCGACGCTCAGACACCTTGTCTTTCGGCGAGCTCCTGCGGCTCCTGGTCACACCTGCGGTGACTGCCAGACCACTGACGTCCTCTGATGCTTTGGCTGGCCCCTC
Organism: Ixodes persulcatus; assembly: GCA_013358835.2. Taxonomy (NCBI): domain Eukaryota; kingdom Metazoa; phylum Arthropoda; class Arachnida; order Ixodida; family Ixodidae; genus Ixodes; species Ixodes persulcatus. The sequence goes on from JABSTQ010003683.1 coordinate 267,936, forward strand.
GACGCTCCCGCGGCGACGATCAGTTGGCCTGCGTCCACCTCAGGCCAGCTTCTCCGGCTCCTTGTCACACCTTGCGACAGCCAGACTGTGGGCGCCCTCCGGAGGTCCTTGACCCTTCGTCGCACCAACGGTGACGGCCTGACGTCCTGTGTCCGGCGAGCTCCTGCGGCTCCTGGTCACACCTGCGGTGACTGCCAGACCACTGACGTCCTCTGATGCTTTGGCTGGCACCTCGACGCTCCCACGGCAACGATCAGTTGGCCTGCGTCCACCTCAGGCCAGCTTCTCTGGCTCCTTGTCACACCTTGCGACAGCCAGACTGTGAGCGCCCTCCGGAGGTCCTTGACCCTTCGTCGCACCAACGGTGACGGCCTGACGTCCTGTGTCCGGCGAGCTCCTGCGGCTCCTGGTCACACCTGCGGTGACTGCCAGACCACTGACGTCCTCTGATGCTTTGGCTGACCCCTCGACGCTCCCACGGCGACGATCAGTTGGCCTGCGTCCACCTCAGGCCAGCTTCTCCGGCTCCTTGTCACACCTTGCGACAGCCAGACTGTGGGCGTCCTCCGGAGGTCCTTGACCCTTTGTCGCACCAACGGTGACGGCCTGAGGTCCTGTGTCCGGCGAGCTCCTGCGGCTCCTGGTCACACCTGCGGTGACTGCCAGACCACTGACGTCCTCTGATGCTTTGGCTGGCCCCTCGACGCTCCCACGGCGACGGTCAGTTGGCCTGCATCCACCTCAGGCAAGCTTCTCCGGCTCCTTGTCACACCTTGCGACAGTCAGACTCTGAGCGCCCTCCTACAGTCCTTGACCCTTCGTCACACCAACGGCGACGGCCTGACGTCCTGTGTCCGGCGAGCTCCTGCGGCTCCTGGTCACACCTGCGGTGACTGCCAGGCACTCCACGTCCTAAGTTGTTATTGGAGGCTTCTGTCGTACCCACGGCGACGACCCAACGTCCTGCGTCTGGTACCGGTAGCTTCCTTGGCTTGCTGTCACACCCACGGTGACTGCCGGCTACTTGATGGCCCCTGGGGCCGCAGCCACTCTTCGTCACGCCCAGGGTGACGAAGCCCAGTCAGTTGTCATCTTCACCTGGATGGCTCGTGGTGTCCCTGGGCAGTGTTGACAGCTTCGTCTCCGAAGGCGGTGGCACAATCCTGTCGACTGCGCCAGTTATAATCCGTTCTTGGGGGTTGCCGCAGATGTGATGAAGGCAACCGCCCGGGATTGCGCCTTGGCCGACGGAGACGTTGACACACAGGTACACATCCAGATGAAGTCAACGAATATATATATATCTAGTTTATTTGCATACATTCACAGACTGGGTTTAGATCTTATGAGCTATGCGAGACCTCTCGGAGTCCTGGTGGCGTCTTGCCCCCTCCGATGCTCAGCGTAGACTGCCTTTTTCTTTCCTGCACGCCCCCAAAATTCCAGGAATCGTCCCCACTTTCCCGGGCGTCTGGTCAGCATCACTTGCCACCTCGCCGGGTCACTCCGCATCGCCCGCCGTGTCGTTCCGACCCGGCAGTAATTTCGCCGACTCTTCACATTTCCAACCCCGGTGCTTGAGGTTTGGGTTACCTCGGAATTCGTTAACTGCCGTCGCGCCCGGGACTCATAAACATGTCAAGGCCCGGATTCCTTGCCCGGTCCAACCCCACCAAAACCCCCCTAAAACAGCAACCCAGACGTCTTTGAACCTAACAAAGGGCCCAAAAGGTTTCTACCTCGACGAGGTGTGGGTTATGGCAGGACCAATTTTCTCAAAGGTGCGGGTAGACACCAATGCGGCTTTGTTCCGTGACCGACACCTTCATGCGTGGTGGCACGAGGCAGTCATTGCTTAACCTGGCTTAAAGCTCAATGACTGGACTGGTCAAGGGTGGCATGCCTGAGAGTGGGACAGTAGACGGCTTTTATATACCAACTTTAGACTTCATTCACCCCTTAGCTGACAGGGCACTGAAAGCTACATACTCATATAACCAGCCGATAGTCAGTCTTGCATTGCCTAATGTGCCCTTTGCTTGTACAGATGTGCAGAGAGGACATGAGGCAATAAAAGTTTAACCCACCAACCACATGGCCTCTGTCGCCCTGTCTGCGTAGGGGTGAATGGAGCGTAGGGGCGGCAGAGTCGGTGGGGTCTGCTGAGTGCATCTGGCATAGCAGCTCGGTAGTGGCGAGTTACCAGAGCAATTCTCACGCGGCATACCACTTTCATGCTGGTGACCACAAACCTTTCACGTCGCCTTGCTGTGGTCACTGCACAGTTAGCTGATACAAGCTTGATTTGTTTGTGCGACAGCTCAAAATTGGCCATTTTGTATTGGCCATTTTGTTATTCTCCTAGGCAAATAAAAATGATGCCTAGACATGACCCTCAAAATATAAAACTTGGGAAGTATGTTTGCAAGGAAAAAAAAAATGCCATTTTGGAAACCAAATTTTAAGCTCCCACAGAACTGGGTGACGTCAAGGGGCGAGCAGTGAACTCCATGCCATTTTGTGCTCTCTCAAAATTGGCTTTCTCCGCTGCTGCCGAGCGAGCATAAAGAGTGAGGCACAACTTGAACATGTCAGTCACACTTTTGGGGCCCTATTCATCCAACGAAGCAAGTTCTTCATTGCCTCAAATTGCGTCTCGCAAATTGCGTCATTCAATGTTACAAAAATGGGACTTGCGAAGTCTCCGAGTGAGGAGATCTTGGTTGGGAGAAAGGACCGCAAACTTTAAAAAGGTGCATGTGCGCACAGGAAAATATCTTTCCACTTTAGCACAGCATTCACTGCGCTAAAGTCAAAAGAGGTGGGACGGGCTTCCAGTTCGTTCTTGACCTGTTGCCAACAATTTAAACCACAATTGTATAACTTGTTTACACCATTGTTTAATATATTTGTTTCCTATGTTTGCATTTACAATTGCACTGTGTAATGCCCCTGGCTCCGAGGGTAAAATAAAGGAATAGAACCCAACCGATTCTGCGAGTCGCCAAGTTCAATTACAATCTCCTCTTTCTGGATATGTACTGTATAAACCGAGCACCGGCCCTGGACAAACGGAAGTCTATTGTCACTGACTGAATGCCAGCGGAGCTGCCGAGTCCGGCTTGTGTTTGGTCCCACAGTGGCGCACATTAGAGCACTGCGTGGGCCTACTTCTTGAGGCCAGTCCCGGGCCTCCTGGCAGCCAATTCTGTCCGTCCCGACGACAAAGTGCACCTGGTAAGCATACAAAGACCTCCGTTGCACCTGTTTGCAAGAGATGGCAGCTTTAGCAGGCTGCTCGACTGTCATGTTTTGGCAGCATTTTTTTTTAAACGAGTTTCTTACGTAGGCTGCAGTTAATTAGAAGTCTGGGGGGCATATTGAATCACATTTGCCCAATCTGTCTGCCAGAATGTGTGAAAGTAGAACAGATAGCACATCGCTCCTCGTAGAGCGGCTCAACCTTGACTACGGTTTAGGCTAGGTCTGTGTAGTGCTCTAGAACACATCTAATTTCACTCTCCTCTATCACAGCGTAGTGATAGAAACTAATGTGGCCTACCAGCTGGTGGTGGTGTGGTAATGATGAAATGTGGTTTGCCTCATCAAGCAAATGCATAGCTGGATGCCGGTACTTTGCTTGGCAGAACTTGACCAAGACTGCATGTACCCACCACTTAGAGCTACACGAGACTGGTTTGATTAAAATGGGAACTATAGATTGTCCTTTCAGAAATGCAAAGAAGTAAACTTTATAACTTGTCATGTAATTTTTTCCTTCTTTTAAGCTTTCTTTTTGTGCAAACAACACCAACCGCCGGCATTGAATTAAAGTATGCCTAAAGTCGGCAAGCCTTTGAACAACTTTATTGCGTTGTCGCAAAACAAGGAAGAAAAAAAACCTAGCATGTCGTCTGCTTTCCTTCCCTGCCCTCTCTTCGGACCACCGGTACGCTGATGGTGCAAATAGTCGTAAGCTATTATAAAATAAGGTGCGGAAATTATACACATAATGATGGCATGCAGTTAGGTAGTACAAAATAAGTGTAAGACGACATTTCACTAAGCAAGACAAAAATTGCAGTAAAACGCAGCAAAAAAAAACAATACGCCTTTGCCAAGGAGCGGAGGAAAGAGAGGAGCGACAATTTGAAGCCACTTTATGGCGGCTGTGTCACGCGATTCCAAGATGGCAGCACCCATGCGACGGAGGGTGAAGAGGTCTAGAATTTTAGAAATAAAATTGAAGGGATTTCATAAAGCCATTGGCAGGGGGGACTGCTCTGCTAGCTCGGATGTGATGGGGGTTCCCCATCACAGTGATGCAATTACTGTACCAAAGTGCTTGCCCTATTGTGCTGCACTCTACTTCAACAAAAGTGAGAGAATTTGCACCAACAGTGTGCTGAAAATATATATTTCCTCAATGTTGAAACTATTTGCAATGGCTTTGTTATATGCCACAGTCTTATGACAGATAGTTTTCAACTTTTGATTATTGCTTGGTTTACTGTAGGTAGTTGTGGCAGTTATGAAAACTTTTTTGGAAACTGCAGCAGCTGACCAAACGGTCACCTCCCTCGCCAAAGCGCGGGGTGACCTGCAGTGTTTGGAAGCCTAGCTTGGAGCGCAAGCTACCGTTGCATTAGTAGCAGACTGCATATGGAAGATAGTGTGGCTGCAGCTGGCTTCAGTAGCTGCATTGGAATGTGCATCTATTGACATTTGGTGACCATAGCAGACAGAATTATTGTGCAGGAGGAGACTGGTGTGGCCAGATCAGGTGCGTATTTGGGTTCTCTTGCAGTGCTTTTCAATGTGGCCGCAGAACATGAACATAGGGTTCTAAAGGACTGAAAATTGATGGCCGATATTTCCTGGCACCCAATATTGTGACAAGCCTTGCATGAAAGGCTTATTTCTTTTTCTTACCTGGGACATGGGGCTGAAGTATCAAACTACCCGTGATGTCACAAACGAAACTGGATAGGGCATCTCTTAACGCCCAGTTTCCAGCGAGCACTTGTCATTTTTTCTCATGCTTTGGCTGTGCGTGGATTGTTGAGGCTTGCAAGATTCCAAAGCATAGGAAGCTCCTCCCTGCCATTCTCGTTGTCCTACATTTGGTCCTCGAGGCACACCCCAAGTTGGTACAAAAACATGTGATAGTCTATTGAACACACCCGTACACGATTCGGGCAATATGTTAGATATGGTCGTCAACGGAATGCGAGCAGCTGGGCATGTCTTGCAAATGTCTGGCCTCTATGCATTGACGCCTTAAGTGACTACGTCACAACATGGCGTCTGGGTCCAAACAAACAGTTGTTAGGGACATTGCTATGGACTAATGCATGGAGACTCCACATGAGGCTAGATTTTTTGCTTAGAAGTAAATAGTTTTTGTAAGCAACTTCTTGATATCTAATTATAAAGGTGTTCTTGTCGTCTCAGTGTCGTACTGCAACGATGAAAGCCCTTTCTGAAGTATTACACTCCGCTTTGCTTTGGTAGCAGACGACACGATAGATTTGCTGGCATCTGTTGCAGCGGGCGTTTTCTTTGAATTGCGTCGGTAAACGAGCGACAAAATCAAGTGCATCGCCATGGCCGTGGAGGCCTCCGCAATGTGCGTTTTTCTGTGAAGAACCCAGCTTCGTTAAGAGGGGTGAAAATGCCGTAAAATCAAACCACTTCATGCAAATCAGTTACGACGACAACCTGAAGTCCATTACCGGCGTAGTGCAAGCCAGCATGAGAAACAAATTGTACGCCGTCGAGGTAAGTCGTTTATTATTATTATTATTATTATTGAGACTTGTACTGAATACTAAATTAAAAAGCTAGTCTAAACAGGAGAACATATAAAGAGCACAATGAACAAACATCACCATAATAATAATAATAATAATAATAAATCCTTTATTGCACAGTGTTTTGTACAGTGAGATCGATGGCCCGCATAAGCACGTTAGCGCTTGTGTGCGGGACCATGGCAACCCAGCAACGCACTCAAACAGAGCATACATCTCGCTCAAAACAAAAGGAAATGATGGCAGTCACATCTTGCCTAAAACAAGGTTACAGAATGTTAAAACCGTGGTGACGAGTCCGCTGGGAAAATAGATAATACAAAAGAATTGATAACGTTTATAATTCAAACCGACAACACCATTCCTTGAGTTTCTGTTTTGCTTCTCTTAAGGATGGCAGGTCGCATAAATCTTGAGGAAGTTTATTAAAGTAAGAGGGAACATAGTATTTTCTTAGACGACGTCCGTAATTTGTGTATACCATAGGGATAGAGAAAGCTTCCGAATGTCTTAGGGTCTTTTGTCTGGTGACTCTGTGCTTGTAATTATTACTATAATAATATTTTATTAGAACAACAAATTCCCTCAATTCCTCAATTCGCAATATTTGAAGGGAGGCCAATTTTTCTGCTTTATCAAGGTTTTCATATTTAGAACCATAGGCAATGCTAGTTGCAATTTTATAAATTAGTTTATTTAATTTTTGTTTTCGGTGGGAAGAACAGGAGCCATACACAGTGATTCCGTAACGCAAGAGAGAGCCTCCGAGCGCTTCGTATACTTTTTTTCTGAGTGTAATATCACACAAATTTCTTAGTTTGTACATATACGCTAAAACCAATCGTAAGCGTTTTACTAAATTTTCAATGTGGCTATTCCATGTTAAGTTTTCATCAAAAGTTAGTCCTAAATATTTTGTTTCTTGAACATATGTTAATGGAGAGCAATTGCAAGAACCACAGTCGCTTGAATGTAA